>CAVNYN010280682.1:0-22660 GCA_963692815.1 Nyctanthes arbor-tristis | reverse complement strand
TCAAAACTTGCCGACATAAAATCTCTTGTTCCAAGCCCCCTTCTCTCCCAAATCACCCTCTTCTTCTCCTCAACACTTCAGGAAAAAGAGCACCCAAAAAAAAGAGAGAAAAAATCGGATCAGATACAAGTATTTATAGGAAAAACAAGTACTAAAGAGATAAGACAGACACATAATATCTCTATCCACCCACCCAGAGCCAAAGAAGTAGAAATCTTTAAAGAGTATACAGAGGATTAGGAATATATGGTTACGATTTCCCTCTATACAAAGGGACAAAGATCAGTTTACGGTATTATCGAAATTTTGCAGACACAATAGTAAGGTAGAAAAAGACCCCTTCTACAACCCTCCCAGAAAAGTATCACATAACACTGGGTTTTGTGCGTATGTAGAGAGAGAAATTGATAGACCCAGTACCAAACAATACTGTAAAGAAATTTATTTATTATTTTTTTTTTTTTTAAACAACAAAAAAGAAAGAAGAAGAATTGACTGACGAAAACGCAAATCTCAAGAGAAAGAAAACACCCAACAAGAACAATAAAAAATTCTCATGTGTTACATCGGAGATCTACAAATCAGAGATTTTTACATTAAAAAATTGACGTACATACGAGAGGGTATACGTTTTCTGTACCTGCTTTTCACTGTGTCTGTGTACAGCAGGGTTCGTGTAGAAAGAAGGTGGCGTTTACGGTTTACACTACAAAAATAGTGTGCTTTTGGCGTTCTCTTTTCCCAAGCGGTCAAATTACATTAAAGGGTTTGGTGGGTTTGTTGGGTTATTTATTTATACACATGACATGATATGGATGTATGTATGGAATAGAATTTTAATGGCCATTAGTATTTATTAAAGAAAAGGAGAACTAAAATTGATTATACTTACCTAATTTCATTCATTTATTTATAATACTGTGTATCAAATATGCTCGTGGTAGCTGGCATTTTTACTATTAGCTAGCTAGCACTATGTAATATGCATTCATGTGGTATGTGCATGGCATGCTTTTTGTGTCATATTTATCATGCCATGCCATGCCATGGTTGGTATTCAAATCAAAAATTAAAATGCTCCACAGCTGGCAAAGCATTTCCATCCTCGTTCAAGGGGCACGTGTACGTCACGGAAAAACATTATCCTGTCTCTTGAGCGGTGTGAGACACGCGAGGAAGATTCGCGTGGGATTTGTGCGAAATGTGCACTAACGCCGCGATTCGGAAGCGTACGTTTCTGCGTTGTTATAATCGTTCAGCTAATTTTATGGGCTGACAATTTGTGTCAATTTACATCTCTACCATTAAAGTAGCAACTTGTCTATTATGCCCTTTTTCAAAAGGGGTTCTTCATTTTCTTTATTTGGACTAGATTTTGTTTCCTTCTTTCTTTTGCTTTTTTTCTTTTTTTAATTTTTGGTTTGCGATTTCATTGAATCCCACAAATCAAGGGGATTGGATACTCCAAACTCTTTCCCATCTTTAATTAAAAAACAAAGGCACTAGTGATTTTAGAATTTTTATTCTATACATCGGTTGGGGCTAATGTGATGCCGTGATGGAGTTGTGCTATTTGAATAATAGACGCAAAGAAAAATTTGCCCCGTTTGAAAACTTATTTTAATGAGAAATAAGAGACAGAATAAGTGGGATTGAATTATGTAAATTTATTCAGTACAGACAGATCTCATAAAATGTGTAGATGCAATTGATTAGACCAATTTTTGTTTTAACATGGAATTGATTTGCAAAATATAAGCTTAACAAAACTGACACATGAGTATCAAATTTTTTAACATATCACTTCACTTTTAAACGACATATCTATTTTATCTAACTTTTTGTCCTTTATTTTATCCAACTAGAATTATTCTAGAAAAAAATTACACAAAAGTCAAATTCTATGTAGCAAAAATCAAAAATATCATTTTTTTCACAAAGTCCAACTGTAGCAAGAATTTATTCGTGAACGGACGAAAATACCCCTGGTTTTAAACATTGATGCCCGAAATTGAACTGTCCACATTTTCCGTACGCTATGATCTAGAGTCTATATACATTCATTATTGCTACAGCATATAATCTGACATTAGAATTTTAGAATTAGGGTAGCATCAAACCATCTACTCCAGACTCTACATTAAGGGGTTTATATAAAGCCTAAACTGATTATATTCAACAAAAATCAGAGTTATGTACACTTTAACTAGTCAGCGAGGTTTGCAGAACGGCCGTTGCCTCCTCTGTCTGCTTTATACAATGTGAAATGACTAAACATTGTCTATCCAGCTACTTTAGTTCGCATATACCCTAGTTTAACATAATGTCAAACTAATGATCTACAACACACATAGCGGAAAAAAGAATGTCGGTTAACTGTGAGGTTGAATGAGAAAATGGGGGATTGGGAGACGTCACCTGAGCAATCGCGGAGCAGACTCTGGCGCGGGGAGTGGACTCGGCTGACTTATAATCAGGCTGCAATAGTGCAGAAGTTTGGAGTAGATCATACGGCGTTCTTGGTCTCAGAAGCTCAGGTCGGGAATTATCCAAACCACACCCCCATATGCTTGCTTTCATCCTCAAGTCTATGGGTTAGCTTTGCACATTGGATTTGGTTTAAAACTAAGCTTACGTTGGAAGTTTCACGTTCTTCAAAGTGTTCATGACAAGTCTAATCGCCTTAATGTGAGTCAAGCCGCTTACTTTAAATGGAAACAAGGGAAATCGGGGGGTATATGCGTCATTGTAATAGTTGAATATTGCTATATTCAGACTTATAATTTCTTTTCGCCGCTTTTGACGATACATAGTTACTTTTTGCCATTTCTGGAAATCTCCCATTATTCTAATGTGATGCTACCACTTCCTCCCTCCAACAAAATTGTCAACTATTCGTTTTTCGTCCATTTCAAAATGGGAAACTATATTCCCACTACAATAATTTATCTCCACACCACTTTTTTTATTCTCTTAAATATCGTTAAATGAAATTACATCAATAACCATATTTAAAACATTTTTCTGTTTTCAATTTTAAAAATTACTTTTTCTCTCACACCACAATCATAATTATCTTAATTTATTTTTTTAATAATTTTTTTAATTTATTTTTAAAATAATTTCCTAGTACAATTTTAATTTACAATTATGACTCCCCAACTTTAAGTTTTAAAATTTATCTATTTCTTTAAACAAGTTTAGTCTATCATATTTTTGTGGTGATTTCACGATCAATTATTTCAATTTTTTTCAAGAATTTTCAACTTTTATTTCTAAGTTTAGTATCTTAATTTTTGTAAGCAAGTTTATAGATTAATAAAATAATAATAATGAATTGTTCATTTGTCTTTTTCTTTTTTATTTTTGAGTTTTATTTTATTTTTATATATTGATAAATGTAGTAAACGTAAGAAAATCGAAGAATCAATACTGTTGATTACATTTAATTTTTTATGAAAAGCAAATAGTTTTAAAATTACTAACAAATTTGTTATAAGTAGTTATATATTGTGGCTAATTAAATTTATTTATAATATTAAAAACATATGATTGAAAATAAAAAATAAGTAAATAAATTGTGTTCCAATTTTAAAATGATATGCCATTTTTGTGGGACTAAATTAATCGTAATTAGAAGTTTTTTGAAAATCTGTAAAAAATTTAATTGATTGATGGGAAATGTTGAAACATTTATTAATTAGTTTTAATTTTAAAGGTATATCAAATAAATAAATAAAATAGACCTAATTTCAGAAGTTATAGATGGTTTAGGATTCTATTATTAAGTTTCAGAGATAGTTTTTTAAGTCCGTATATGGACATACATAGACAGTTTGATCTCGAAAATTAGCTCGTATTAATGATTATGTCAAGAGTTTCGATTTAAGATCCAATTTGTATATTTTTCGAGTTATGAATATTGCGTAGAGGAAAAAATTACATATATACAAATATTTGACCTAATTTCATATGAATTATGAATAATTAATTTTACGGGCATACATGTAAATTGATAGTGGTACGCTTATTAAAAGTATCAATTAATTGTAGTGTATTTATAATAGGGTATAGTAATAAAAATTCGAGGTGTGAATATAAGTACCCTTTCAAAATATATAGATGACTTTCTTTTTAAAAATTTATTAAAATATTATTTTTCTTACATATCATATGTAATAAGTATTCCTATTGACAAAATAGAGTTATTAAAGTATAATAATTAATAAATAAAGAAATAGTATAATAGGAAAAAATTTTAAATTTACTTTATTTTTCAATATTATCAAATGAAATTTTCGTAATCGCTACACAAATGAGAAAAAAATGCTATCTTTCTAGACTGAATGTAATAATTAAAAAAAAAATAGGCTAATGCTATGCATTCACCTAATTGCGTGCCCACCTATTGTTTACCCAATCAAATTATTATTATAAACAAATTATCGTAACATTATCACAATATATAAGTAATTGAATTAATGGCGTAGCTAAACAGGGAGCCATGGTGGCACGAGCCCCCCGAAATTGGAAAAAAAAATTTATCTTGTAAAATATATATATATATATATAATAGGTAATTTAGCCGTGTGTAATATACGACTCACCCTTCCACCCCACCACCCCAGTCCTCCAATAGCGCTTGGCTCTACCACTAAATTCAATGGATTGGAAAGTTGGTAGACACCATAGATGTGTAGCATTACCCAAAAATTTATTAAGGTGTTCCTACATTCAATTATGTTTCTACTTTATCATCATATACATACCGTAGTTATTATGATTATAATTTTTTTTTGACAAATTTAAGGATTACCTTTGAAGAAAATATACATTTTTATGCTTTTGATAAAAAGAAAATACTTTTTTTTTTATTTGGAAGGGAGGAAGAAACATTCTAATAATACTTTAATGGCGAATGTGAAAAGAATATGGAATGCTATATGTACACAAAAGTTTACGTACAAATTTTACACACCACATATTTACAAATAGACTCACTAATTTAAAAACCAAACAAGGGTATTGATTTTTCCTTTAAATAAATGCTCTGCTTTTTTAAACTTGTCTTTACTTCCTCCACCTCCTTATCTTGTCTTGCAAATTAATATCGATTTAGGATTCCCTAACATTTATTTCTAATAATATATAATATATGTGTGTATATATATATATACATACATACACACTATAAGCATGCAATGAGTATCTTTAATTAATTTTAACTCATTAATGAATTTTCTTAAGAATTTCACGAAATTACGATAAAATGATCAGGATCAACTGAACTTCATAAAGAGTTTTAGAATTTATATCCACCAAAATCCAATAAAATAGACTGAAAAATCCATTAAAATTTGGAGGTGGTTAGCCTTTTTGAAACTATGATTACTTTAAAATATTTAATGACGCCGATACTTTAATGAAAACTAATTAATAAATGTTTTTGTAGAGACATCAAGGAAACCCATTAGATTTTTGGGTTCACTAAAATAGTCATAAAATAAAATTCTAGTATAAATAAATCATCATGCTATGAGACAATCATAAAGTTCTAGTATAAATTATCATGGGATAGATGCAATTTCAAGAAACACATAATAATAATAATAATAATAATAATAATAATAATAATAATAATAATAATAATAATAATAATAATAATAATAATAGGGAATGAGGTTGAATTGTTTGCTTGTAGTTCTGAACTTAACATCCACCAAAAATTAACGAAAATACATTTAAATTCACGAATTCTTGGAAGCTCCTAATTTCTACTGAATCCACTGAAAGAGAGAACCAAAAAAAAAAAAATCAATGAAAAAATATAGATAATAAAAATGATATATTTTGTAATTTGCACATAATGTTTCATTTCATCTCAATACACAGTTAATTTTTCATAATACTGAAGAGCATATAAGAGAAAAAGAAAATTTTGTCTTTTTCATAAAATATAAGACGATTAAAAACACAAAATATCACACAACATAATATATATGTGTGTGTGGAGGATAAATGGTGAATAAAATTTGATCTTCTTTCGTTGAAATTTTTAACGAGGGGAACTTTCATAATTATATCTTGAACTGCACACATGATAATAAAAAATTAAAAAAAAAAAGTTCAACTTTTTTGTGGTTGCTGCACCAGTAAATTAATTATATATTAATTATACTTTATATTTATACTTATCAAGTGATATGATCCTACAGAGAAATGAACTTATTACAGTAAAATACATCTGATTTGAGATTTGACACATTCGGCATTTTATGAATGCATGCTAAGCAATTATTTTTGTGGGTCGTGAGATTTAGCGAGAGTGGAACATAATTAGGACTTGAATAGTTGAATTAATGTACAAGATTTTGTTCTAATTTTCTTTATTAATTAATAATAATTTAGAATTCTAAAAAGTCAACTTTAAGCAACAATGCATGCATGATCGGATACCTACTCGTCTGCACTTTTGAGATAAAATAACTATAGTTTATAAACTATTTGGGGAATATATATCTTTACTAAAAGTTAGTAATATATGATTATCGAATTAAATAACTATATTTGACCTTTAAAAGATTTATATTTTAGAAAATGTCTGCACCGTTGAATTATGACTAAACAATATGATGATACTTAAGAAATACATTAAATATTTGTCTCAAACTAATCAAAGTTTTATTGTACAATGGGATTAAGAGATTGGTGTAGTGTATAAAAGCTCAACCCTCTACTGGCATTAGCTGAGTTCGAATCTCATAGTCATTGCCCCTCCCCTCCACTCCTTTGGCATTTGAAAAAAAAAAAAAAAGGTTATTCGGCAACAATACATAAGTAATTAAAATGGGTGTAGTTGATTTAAAAAGTATGGGACTCATTTCAACCACCCACACATTATTACATGCTTATGAGTATACGATATAATTCACCAATAAATTACTACGATAGTTAATTGACTACTACTTCTTTAAAGCTATATACTAAAGCAATTTTAATGCCAGGGGAAACAACAAGTGGGTAAAAACTTATTTCTAAAATATATGCATATAGGCTATAGTAGAAGTGGAAAAACGTGAGAATGGGGCCAAATTTGGCTAGAAAAGGTAAAAACTTATTTCACACATAAATTAATTACTATAAAATTAATTACTATAGTTGGGTGAAAAACCTAACAAACTCTTAGTTGGTCAAGAATTTTCCAACACTTCCGAAATGTGTTGTTCTCAATGTGGGTGAAGATGCACGTCACATAGGATCAGGAATGCTGTAAAACTATTGATTAGTTGGATAACCTACAGTTTTTCAAAACTTGACACGTTACTGTTTGCATTTTCCAAAAAATAATAATAATAATAAAAGAAAAGAAAGAAAGAAAGAAAAATCGAGTAGTTTGATCTAGTCCTATATTTTCCTAATACTAAATTAATTATTATTATTATTATTCAATAGACAACAGTAAGAAATTATTATTATTGTTAATTTTTTTTTTTTTGGGTAAGGAAGATCATAAATTAAAAAAAAAAAAGAACAAAGAAAGAAAGAATATTGTTCTTAATCCACTTCTAAAATCACGGCATATGAGAAATGTTTATTTATAGATATTTCATGTATAAATTATATGCACACACATCTTCTTTGAAAAGATAACTTTTGAAGGTATGTAAATTTATTAGTGTTTGTGTAATATTTGTACATTCTATATGTACAAATAACATCTATCTCAAAAGAGAGCATTTTCATGGCACTATTTGTTAATGTGATGTTGGTCTTACGAGCCCAAAAATTCAAGTTCACTAAGGTTTTAGACACCAAAACTGTGGTACAATAATAACCGATGATATAAACATATCATCACCTTGACAAATTACAAAAGTTTGGATGGTATTGTGGTGCACATCTATCTTGTGACGTAATTGTACTAGACATATAATACTCGATCAAATCTAAAGGGGCAAAAAATTGTTATTTTTTTAGTTCGTTTAAGAGGCAAGATCAACAAATCAATTAGTGCTATAAGAGTATCTCCAATGGACAAAATATTTATAGGAGGAGAGATCTAAACACATAACTTTAATTTTCCTTCACTCTTTCTACTTCTAAACATTATGTAGAAAAAAATAGAAAACAAAGAGAAGAAAAGGTAATGAAAAGAGAGGCGTGAGAGAAATTTGAAATTATGTATTTCCTCTAATACATTTTGTGCATAGGTGACAATTTTTTAGAGTCTTCTATGGAACTAAGTGTCTCGTTCCCAAGTGAAGTGTAAACACTTCATTGGGTGCCTGACTCTATAAAGAACCAGACACCTCGTTTCTTAAAATTTTTGCAATTTTCTATGTGTGTTTATATATATATTATATATATATATATATTCTAGTTTAGCTTTGAAATGATAGTGACGAATCCAGAGATCACGTGATCCTGTTGACCCTCTGATTAGCAAATTTTTGATCCGACGGATGATACGTGGCCACATCATCAAAACAATACATTCTACCTGTCCCCCAACCCCACCCACGACCACGCCATACCGTACCCACATTTGTTAGTTTACACTCTATGCTTCCCACTTGAATACAGGATAATCCCACCCACGAACACATAAAAAAGTGGAATTAAAAATTGGAGTAATAATAAATAAATAAAGAGCATTGGGGTTTCTTTTCTCTGTACCCACAAGAAATACGTACTCCAGCTCACGTGACCTCCACATGGAAGGCTGCATGTATGTCCCCCTCACGCACATATATATTACATAATAAATGGTACATGCATGCATGGTATATGAAAATCACACATTTCCCACCTGCAGACCGTATGTGTTTGTATGTGGATGTGTATGGGATGCACCATTTTAATTATTCATGTATTGTCACGTAATATCCAGTAGCGGATTTAAGAAATTAATTTATACGAGTTGTAAACACAAAAAACTACAAATTTGACAGAGCTACTATTAATTTTTTTAATTTCTCTTTTATAAATTAAAAAAAAAATACCGGCACAGGCTTTGGCTAGATCCGACGTAGCAAAGGGAGGACCCCCTCTTTAGACCAAATTTCATTTTTGATTTTGTTTGGTTCAACCAAATTTCATTTTTAAACCTTATGAGTTTTTTACAAAATCAAATAAATAAATTCTATATATACGATAGAATTTTGTATCTCGAGCACACCCCTAAATTTAGTGTTGGTTACGTTGATTAATTAATTATATAGCCGAAAAAAACTCACGAAATTCACAATTTGTAAGACTCATAAGACATTAAGATCTCAATGTTAGTTTAGTCAAATATGCTAGACCTTTTTTGTCAAAGCTTGAAACTTTAGTCGTATTGAATAATTATCAAATGAGAGTAGATAATGTAAATATTATAATGAGAATCAAACACTCGACATTATATGTACTTGTTTGGTTCTCATTTGAAATTTAAATACTCCATTCGTCCTACAAAAATGTCCTCAGTAGGAATTTTCAGTCAAATTAAGAATTGACAGGTAATGTGTTTGAAATATTTAAGTTTATGTGTATTTTTTATTTTAGCTCTCATACATAATTAATAATTTAGAATTAATAGCAATAATTTTAAATCACAAAATTTTTAAAAATTTCATCCCGAGCATTAATTTTATCTTATTAATTTCGTCTCATAATTTTGAGGTTGAGAAGTAGGGACGATGGCATGTGAGTAGGAGGACAAGTGGACTACGGAAGAAGAGGTGAGTGGACCTGCGTTGCTTCGTATTCCCGCCAAAGATGGAAATGTGGAGCCCACCGTCTCTCTTTTTCCCGCCCCCAATTAAGGGTCGTTTGTTTATATTTATAAATTTAATTTACAAAAAGAATTTATAAAAAGTGAAAATGAGTGGTGGAGATTTAATTAAAATTTAAAATGTGTAGTGATTATTGAGTAGTTGTCAAATCAAAAGTAAGTGAATTTATAAATGAAAAAAATAAATAATACCAAACTAAAATTAAACTAGCCATGGAGCGAATGATACGTGTCCAGCTAATGGAAATGGCATTTTCCTAGCTGTTGGGCGGCATTGATGACCCAAATGACCCATGCGCACAAAATCATTTCTCCCCATATGAAAATTTTATGATGACACTTTAGAGGAGTAACTAAAAGATGACTAAAAAAGTAATTGAAATTTGACGACGCTTAATTGAAACACTAAAAAAGTAGGTTTTAAAAAAAATTTCAAAGAGTTAATGAAATGATTCTTTTCAAAATAGGGATAGGTGCAAAAGATGGCGGCTACCGGCTCCTATCTCCATTTACACTCTTAGTTTTCTCGCTTAGGTTAGGTACCTCAGACGTTGCACATCCTCTCTTCTCATTGATCAAAGATATTTTTATGAATTCGAATTCTATCTCCGTAAAGCACTTTTATACCTAGAGCTTTAGATTGGGGGCACCCACAGTGTAGGGTTGGTTTGATTTTGGTCTCTTTTGATGTAGTGATGTGTCAAGTTGAGACGAGGATGTAGCAATTATTATTTGGAAAAAAAGGTAAATAAAATAAAAAATAAACAATAAATAGTAAAAGAAAATGATAAACTTGGAAAAAGAAAAGTTTTTATAATGAAAAGTTAGCACATCTCAGTCCTGCTTTGTGTGGTCACTGATGCAGACTCCGTCACGGGGAGAATAAAAACAAAAAGACGGCGTTTTTGCATCCGCGTTTCCCCGAAAGGTCTTCCGCTGAGAGTGACGTGTCACTGGTGATTGCTGCCGTGGCGGCAGGTGTTCTCCTCCATCCCCAATTTCTACACTTTTGGGAACTGACGAAAAGTCTACACAACTTGAAATATGGTGAGCTCCAATTTTTACTTGAAGCCCAAATCAGACTTTCTTTCGTTTTTTTTTTCTTTTTGCAAAATATTATGAGATAACTTGAAAAATACAAAGTTTTTTTATATACTTTTTAAAATTAAGATACATGATATTTTTTTTTTGTAAAATCAAGTGTTTCAATTGTTTTTATACACAACAATCACAATTTGTCAAAATACCGAGTCACATCAAAACTAACTCGCCAAAACATCACATCAAAACAACTCGTTAAAACACCGAATCACAACAAAAACAATTAACCATAAGAAACTATTGCAGATCCTAGAACGCAAGAGACTAGTGAAATCACTAAATCAATAATATTGCTCTGTTCAACAAATCATTGCAACAATAAGAACATTAAGAATAACATCCTTTTACGTGTGTCCCCACAGCTTTGTGTTTGTTTTTGCTTCAAATCCGCAATGACTCGGGACTAAGCAATTTATCTGTGGAACCTTCTAAGGGGAAGCTAGCTTTTGATAGATGAAATTGCATTTTGAAAGTTGAGTTCTTTGAAGTCGTTCATGGCTGTCATTCATGGCTTGCTTTTTTGATTAGTTTCATCTCTTCTGTGAAGCCGCCGCCACCGCCACCGCCACATAGCGTCTCCTATTGTGCAACATCCTGTGTTGCCATACAATGTATTTGATTTTAGAAAATTCAAATAAAAAATCCCCAAATTACAAATTCTAATTCACAAAATTAAAACCTAAATTAAATCTATTGAATTATACGAACATTGGGAATGAAGAAGAAGGAAGGAGTGGCGAATGTCGGGGACCGCGGTGGTTTGTTGTGGCGGTGGCATGACGGGTGGAGAGACAGAGAGGGAACTGGGTGAGAGTAGAGAGTAATGTTTTTAATTAATATATTAATTAATATAATTTACACCTGATTATCAAAAGGAGACCGCCTAATTCTGGTTTTTAAAAGTATATAGTTAAAAGAGCTGATTTACCTAATTATTCCAAATATTATTGGTGCGCTCCAATTTTACTTGACCCCCAAATTTCCACCACTCAATTTCTCCATTTGAATTTGATCTAGAGACAGGGAAAAATTTCTAGTACTTCAATAATACTTATTCCAACTTGCATGGCAAAATCAAAAGTCGACATATGCATTCATGTGCCCCCAATTTGTTAATTAATTTGGGCATTTAAACATATATTTGCATTCTTCCTTTCATGAGCTAGGAGTAATGAATATAGTACAAGAAATTTTTATCTAAAACAGAGGTTGTCGCTATGATAAAGACATTCATTCTATGTTGTACATTAACTCAATATAGTTTCATGGATACATATATGAGCTCTCATGTGAGTCCATGCTTTATGTGAGATCGGAAGAGCACACGTCTGTTATACCACCTTCCATCTCATGTGAATGCATAAGTGAGCGTCGCGTGAATTTTTCATGTGTCATGCAGTTATACACGTATATGTGACGAGAGGTGTTATAATAGCACTTCTTGGAAGTACTAAAATTTTTTTATAATGATGAATTACATTACTCCTTTTAAACTATAGAATATTATGAGGAGCTCAGAAATTTAAAAATTGTTGGTCACCTACAACTAAAAAGTTGTGTAAAAGGTGAGAAATCACTAGTAATAATTTTATGATTTCTTATTTTTTGGTTTCTATAGAAAAACTAGTAATGGGAGAGGGTATCTTAAAAGTGATCTAACACCATCTATGGTACTATAGGGCGTGTCTCGATATACGTCACGTGGTCATATAACACTATAAAGTGCTAGATGGAGACTGGGATATCCATCTTCTAGGACTTAAACATTCGATCTCAAAGGACTGTACTCAAGATACTAAAAAAGAGCAGATTCTGTGATGAGGAAACATGAAGCATGGGCATGGGTGAAGGCCCGAAGGGTACTAAATTCCGTGTTACGGCCGTTGAAAACAGGGAAATTTCTAAGGAACCAGGGTCGGGTTCCTTACGAGATCGCCTGGTTTTCAATGAGATGCTGTCATGTGGTGTGTATCAGGTAAGGTGTCAGTTTGTAATTAGATACCGGGCTCCT
This sequence comes from Nyctanthes arbor-tristis, assembly GCA_963692815.1. Classification (NCBI taxonomy): domain Eukaryota; kingdom Viridiplantae; phylum Streptophyta; class Magnoliopsida; order Lamiales; family Oleaceae; genus Nyctanthes; species Nyctanthes arbor-tristis. The sequence continues at coordinate 9,773 of CAVNYN010280682.1, read as the reverse complement.
TAAGGAACTAGGACCTGTTTCCATAGCCAGACTGTTGAAAACAGTACTAAAATATCTCTAACGATTTCACGAGATCCATACGCATTGCATTTATTTTAGGAACATAAGCATTCAATTCTAGTCTCAGTTGTTGGCCGCTCGGTTTACACCCTGTCTCCATCCTTTTCCCCTTCATTTTTCCAATAACAAAATTTGTTTGAAACATCCTGACTTCGAGTCTATGTCCCCCTCTAAAGTTTCCCTAATTGTATTTCAAAAAAAGACCCATATATATCATAATAATAGGGTAAAAAGAACAAAAATTAACGGAATAATTATATTTGCGCCCTAATTATGTTTGGTGTGTTCCTGAATATCAATGGAGCAAAGTTTTACGTTGAAAAGGCCTACTTAGAGAAATACTATAATCTACCCTACATCAGTTGGTAATGAGTCAATGTGAACCCCTGACATGATATAGCATTCCCTGATGCATGACGCATGCTTTATGGCGCCAAACTGAAATTATATCGTTTCCGCCTAATAATTAACAATGTCAATTGCCAAAGTTCCTATCTATAAAGAAGTGTTTCACTGATACTTCAGCCAAAATGTTCACCCGCGACCCTACCCACATGGGGGGCTGTTATTGGCCCTCCCACATGTTAGTGGACACCCCATGTGGGCAGGGTCGCGGTGTAACCCCGCGATCCTCTCGCGGGTGAACACAACTTGATACTTCACCCTATAAAAGTAGAATTTCTACTGTAACCAGTAGTTCCTCCCTACTTTTTTTTCCAATCTCCAAATTTTTATTTGGTTTGGGACTTAGAAGAAAGATTGTCACAACGGATAATAGAAAGGAAATGACCGAATTCTTGATCAATGTATTCTTAAAGACAGGATCTTGCATTGCAATAACATCAACAGAAATTCATTTGGCCTGGTTACATGGAAAGGGACGAGTATAAGTTCATCTCATCTCCTCCCCACACCGAATACTTGTTCGATTTTTGAACTCTAAAGATGACAGGATATCAAAGTTGTAATGAAAATGTTTCCTCAAGATATAGTTCCCATTTTCCAGGATATGGCAAACTTCTTCCCAACAGGCAATTCCAGTCCTTTAACATCCACCATGACACTCTTCATTTTATCTGCACCCTCTTCAAGTTTATCTGGGTACTTGTGGTCTGCAGAACTGAGCTCCACCTTGGAGATATCGTCGACTGGACTTCCATCAATGTTGACTGCCAAGGAACCTCCGTATCCTTTCAAACCCAGTACAGTAACCTTTTCAATGATCCAACCTTTTCCCAGTGCAAACTTGTTCCCTTGAACTTCTGACCAGACCTTAATGGTTCCCTTGCTGACTGTTGCATGGAAATCGACATATGTTGCCTGACCACTTCCGAGTTTCATTTCTGGAAGCTCATCCTCGTCGAGAAATAGATTTCCTTTAGCTTCTCCTGAAGTTGCCCCAAGTGGGAAGGTCACTATGAGGGTAAAAGGAGTCATTCTTGCTTCTTTAGATATCAATCCACCCCGCTGCATTGGGATTATGGCATTTTGATACAGATGCACATTGATCACATGAAGAGGAGCATCAAGTGTGAGGTAATGTGATTCTTTTGCTACAATGACTTGTGTCATCTCAAATACGTTGTACCAACTTCCCGGGGGAAAGAGCACTTTGACCTCGCTTTTGCCCTTCGTCAACACAGGAGACACCATTAGACTGCTGCCGAGCAGGAATTGGGTACTCAATCCATAAGTTCTCGTCTCATTCGTAAATGTAAAGAATAGTGGTCGAGCAATTGGCGCCCCTGTAGTATGCGCCTCGTAGTTCAGTGTGTACAGATATGGAAGAAGCTTATATCTCATTCCTAAAGCATTTCTTGCAGAAATAGCCACTGATTTCCACTGGTAAAGCTCCTGCCTTGGAGAATAAAAGTTTGCATGATCCCTGGAGAAGGGGTAGAATGCACCTAGCTCAATCCAGCGGTTGCAGAGTTCCTCTGTAGGAGCTGGATAGAATCCACATATATCTGAACCAACCATAGGAACCCCAAAGATACCGAAATTCAGCATTGTAGAAATTGAATACTGTAAATCATTCCAGGTACCCTTATTATCCCCTGTCCAGTGTGCAGCATAGTGACCTGAACCAACAAATGTGGATCGTGATAGTATAAATGGGCGTTTCCCCTGTAGACCTTGAAGAGCTTTATGTGTTGCAACTGATTGCGAAAAACCATAAATGCTGTGAGCATCATATTCCAGTACACCATTATAGTGATAAGCACTAGTGGCTATGGTTTTGTACCCAATTGGTGCCTGTATTCCAGAAGCATTTATCTTGTAAGGTGGATTGTCCCATCTGGTGGCTGTCACATTCTTGCAATCGAGGCAGCAAATCCAACCAGGACCAGTTCCATTAGGACAAATCCTGCCCTCTGGGAGGGTACAGAGACCGGTGCAGAAGTTGGATGCTTCATTCATGTCAATCCAGAGACCATCCACAGGTACAAGTTCATGGAAGCGACGAATTTCATCACCCCACCATTCAACAGTTTTTGGGTTAAGGTAGTCCGGAAAGTTAAGTGCTCCTGGCCAAACTTGAGCAAGATACGGCTTGCCGTGATACTTGATGAAGACATCATTCGCTAAGCCTCTTTGGTAGACGCCATAACTCTTGTTGACACTGATTCCTGGATCTATGATGACAATGTACTTCATGCCTCGTTTATGAATTTTGTCTAAGAATGCCAACAACTTGGGACGAGGGTAGTTGGTCGGGTTGAGGGTGAAATCCTTGTGTCCATCCATGTGATCGTCATCATTCCATATGACATCCAGTGGAATTTTAGCCTTCTTGTAGTTCTCCACCACGTCTTCAACTACTGATAGATTATGGTAACCCCATCTGCATTGATGGAAACCTGTGAAACCGTAATAAAAATGATCTCAATCCAAATATCGTCAACAGTTTTCAACTAAAACATTGGAACACCGCGGCAATAGCGTGTATAAGAACACAACACATTTTGTACTAGCAGCTGAACATGAAGTAATTCTAAGAGGTGCATTAAATCAACATCCTTTGAATCTTTTGGTAGATTGCATAAGCATAACTTGCATTGCTATAAATAAGAGTGATTGTAACAAGTAGACTAGAAAATATTAGACATTTAAATTTGAACTTGAAGATATTATGGTCAAGAGTGAAATCCCTATACTGCAATTATAAAAAAAGGTAGGACCAAATTAAAACCTTAGCAGTTGCAATAAAGATCAGTAATTGATTGCTGTTTGAAGTAAAATGAAATATGCATTTTTCCAGTGGAAGAGCTTTTTTGGTGGTCCGGTTGTCCCCTTCTACTAAGGGTTGTGCTACTAAGCTAATGAGCTTTTTCAACTTATTTGGGTGGCCAAAAGGCTACACGCGTGTACAAAATATGAACTAGATCTTCATGTAAGTCACATTAGCTGAGTTCACCTTATACACTTATCGTTTATCAACATCAACTAAAGGTAAATGACCTTTTGCTTCAAAGAACGAGTAAAGACATTACAAATCTTGATTTTCGAACATGTATGACACGTTGTGGGCCTGAAAGATCTTTGAGATGGTCACATTTCTAAAGAAAAATGATTTTTCCAGTCAAAAAACTTGTTACTGCAGAATTATTAGAGATGGAAAAGGGAATGTGCAAAGAAAAACTTTAATTGAGAACAAAACATACACTGTGGGACCAATCCACCAACCTATGTTTATCCCAACTTACATACAGCAAGAAATTTGTTTCACAGAACGAAACAAATAGGCAAATCTCACTCCAACATGTTTGCAACAAAGACAACTCAATCACACATCAATATGGTTTCAGATCAACATTCAAGAAACAACTCTCAGAATGCATAAATATCCTAAATAGACGTTTTGCTTGGAAATCCTACCGCTATATAATAGCTAAAGAAATCCGAGCACCGCTAAACACTAATATTTCATATATTTTATTATATGGATAAGAAAGCAAAAACAATTATAAATTGAATCTTTTTTCAAATTTTAACTTAGCCTAACATTTTTCTTAGGTACAACAATTCTAAACTTAAATCATTAACAATTCCAATTCTTTTCACAAGACGGCAAACAGAGGAGTTCCGATGTGCCCTAGATTCAAGGATTTTGCCCCCTTTCTAGTCGTTGTTTAAACCAAGCTAGAAACAATAAGAATCCTTTCATTGCCTAGACAAAAATATCTGCCACCTTTATTCAAATCAAAGAACTTAATTATCTTTACCTATCAACACAGTAGCAAATTATGACCATAATAAATGGCAAAAGAGAGTACCATTATCATTTTTCACATCAAAAAATAAATATCTTTACCTACCAATGTCGACCAAATGCTAACCAAATTACAAAAAACAGAAAGAAATGGCAATCAATGAAAGTTGAAAAGAGAATTAAAGACATACCAAAAGCCCAGTATGGCATTGCAGCTGGCCTGCCTATAAAAGCTGTATACTGATCAACCACAGAGAGTGGTGTAGGTCCAGAGAAGAATGAAAAGTCAAAAACACCACCAATTACTTTGTATGTCAATGAATTCCCTCTGTAAAACACATCCATCCCATTACTGTTCAGTAGCAGAATTGCATGAGCAGAGGCCTCTCCTTTCACATTTCTAAGGTCCATGTACACGGGGTGTGACCCATATAAATCAGCATTAAGATTAATGGCTGAGATGTCAGTAGTGTACAAAGTGTATGGATCATTTGGATACAGTTTAATCCCATGGGGTTGTGTGTTTTCTCCCAAACCATACAGTGAAGCATCTTTAGGCAATTTTGTTGAAATCTCAAGATACTGATCTTTAAACACCAAATCACTGTAAGGGTCTGATTCTTCTGATTTAGAATCGAAGAGGGTCTGACCGTTTGATTTTCTTTTCACAGAAAAAGTAAAAGGATCTGTTGTGTATGTGAATATTAACTCACTTCCTGCATATTCTTTGGGTTTTGATGTATAAGCATTCTTTAGAGATGTACCAGATTTTTGTTTCAACGAAGGAGGCTTTTCTCTTGGTAAAAGATTGTAGGGAACCTCCCATCTTTCTTTTTTTGCATCAGTAATGTGAACCCTTAAACGGGTACTCGTTTCATGCCTGAAAGATAAACAAAAACGCAAAAAAGATTGCATTTTGATGTTAAGAATTAACCCCACACAAATGAAACACATGAAACCTTGGGGAAAAACAAGAATGTAACGGCAATTGAGTAACACTCACTTAACATAAAGCTGCAGGAGAGGAATATCAGAGCCATAGATATTATTTTTCTGCCTGACTTGAAGAAGCCCAATAAGGCCACCGTTAGGGGCGTCCTCTATTGAAATCAAACTGTAGCCTTTACCAATTTTTGTTGGAATTGAAGAGTCCACATCAATTCCAAGAATGAAAAGAAACAAGAAAAGTAGCAAAATTCTACATAAACCCATGACTGTAATAGGGGATTTGGAGTAGAGAAATGAGGCACTTGTCAATAACCCTTTTGGGGAGACGGGTTTATATTAGCAGTGAGTGGCACAGAGGTAGAGCATACATGTGATGTGGGGGGTGGTAGACATGATACGATATCTTTGAGTCCTTAAATTTCCATGTGACTGTGGAGTTTATTTGGGTCCCGCAATTTGTGGCTCTCTCTTGGGGATTTTGGTCCCAGCCATGCCCATTTCTTCTGCTTGATTGATTGCAGTAAGTTTTTGATGCCATGTTTGTCTATCTTGTCAACCAGTGTCAATAGACCATTTGCTCTGTGACTCCCAGTCATCATACGATCAAAATTCCCGATGGCAACTCGCACCCCAACAAGCAAGAAAATTCAGACTCGTCAATGGTTCCAACAAACAATCACGAGGAATCAATTTATACATACATAAATTGTACAGAGTCTCTGAATTTAATTCAATGTTTTTGACCATGTATATATCTTCTTTAAAATGACAAATTGAGGAGTATGTACAAATTTTGTACATGTACAAATTTTGCACACCATTTATATTCAAATAGGCCCATTGAGCAATTGAGCATGGAACAATGAAAGGGAAAAAAATCTATGTGCACATACACTTCGTACAAAAGATTTCACATAAGAATAGTATGGCACAATTATAGAGGTTGATTTTTTAAGTGACGTGCCGTTAAATAAACTTCTTTCTATCACTTATCAGTTTGTATAAGTTTTTAAAAAAGTGTTCATACAAATAATAAAACTCCCAACTAGAATGTTCATTAGACAAAAATTGTTGTCACATGAGTCAAAAAAAAATTGTTTGACAGAGAGGTTAAAAATGGAAGTCTGTTTAGTTTTTCCATTAATTCTCTCTCATCTCTCTTACTAATTAAATCAATACTAATGAGACAAATCACCCACTTTATATCAGTGACAGATGTGCTTTGTGAAGATGATAATCTGTTTATATTAGTGGCTAATATTTTACCGCAACGCTGTCTGATGTAATTACTGCACTAGACATATGGAACTTGATCAAAATTAGTTTATTTGCACATTTTGCGAATGTTAGGGATACAAATGTAATTTTTCCTTATTGCTTTAAGGGTATATATATATGTATATATATTGTTATTATAGTTTAGTTTGGGAGAAAAATGAAAAGAAGACCAACGGCGGCACCAAAAATTATAGTTTAGGGATATTTATGCAACACGTCTGACATTAAATTATTTTAACCAATAAGCACCTTATGCTTACTTTTTAATTTTAAAAAAATTACAAAAATGGTAACAAGTCAAGTTTTCGTTCTGTAAATTTTAAGGTAAAACATTATTGACCTAGTTATGTGGGTTCGTTATATGAGTTTATATTATTGATTTTCTTGGTGCTGCGTTTCAGTAGAATAAATATATGTGTGTATTTGTGCGGCTATGATACAGATTTATAATTGCACCTTTAAAAAAAATTAAGTAGTAAAATAAAACTTCAACTTATAATTCATTACCTTAAGTAATTGGTTTCCCTGTCACAAGATATAGTAGCAATAATCATTAAAAACCGAATAATGGTATCACTAGACATTTAAGTTTACAAACGTTTTGTGCAAAGGATAAACACAAGATAGTCTACACAGGGTAAAGGTTAAAAATGATAGTCTGCATGGGGTAAAAGTTAAAAATGATCTAACACTATATGCATAATATATAATCACGTGACGCGTATTGAGACACACAACATGATTATAATTTTCTATATAGCGTATTTTGACACAAGCTATATAATTATATGACACCACATAATATCATATCAAATGATACTAGATCAGTAGATGTGAAATTTCAGTTGCGCTAAATTCCCTTTATGAATCTCGACCAGCATCATTTTATGGGGAAAGATTGAAGTTGCAAATGACATTTTTATCCCTCCGGAATGTCGGTGTTAAGCATGTGGAGAAAAAATGTTTGTGGAGAAAAGAAAATGTGGACGCAAACAAACAAAAGTGCTATTGATTAAAGTCATCGGGATTGTCTCGTTAATGATTATCTTATTTAATTTAATTAATTAATTAATGATCGCTGAATAAATCGTTGATTCCTTCAATGTGGGCACGCGTAACAATACTATTATTACATTATTATTAATACTCCTTCGTGTCAAAATGATATTCCTTCTTTCTTTTTTATTCGTCTCAAATTATATTTCCCTTTTCTAAGTTAATTTTTTAATTCTCTAATATATACTCATTTATTATGTATAGTAACTAACAATAAATAATAAATAAAGTAAAATATTAAATAAAATCAAAGGTATATTAGGGATTATATTGTTAAATTGTACATTTCTAATAATATTAAATGATATTTTCTTAATTTATGTGAAAAATGAAAAGGGAATATTTTTTTGAGAGGGGGGAGTATTAATTACATGAAATTTATTTTGCTTAAACATGTTGTTATGTTTGTGTATGTATGTGTCAAACATATAAACTATAAGTAGCCTACGCTTGTAACCCAGATATATGTTACATATTACACGCATGCATAAAAATATGCTTCTATGAGTAAAATAAAAAGTCTCAAATTAATTAATCAATACTGCTATGTTGAATGATGATGATTGATTTTAAGGTAATTATATTACCACTACAAAAATTAATTTTGACACCACATTTTAATTTCACCAAAAATAACTTATAAATTTGATTAAAGTACCACAATAATTTTACATTTATAAGCTACATTTTTAAATTACAATTAAAAATGGAAATGAAAAATATTTTTTTCCCACCACAATCTACTATAATTATTCCATAAATTCATTTTCTTCCAAAAAAAGAAAAAAGAAAAAGATAAAAAAAAAAGAAGGAAACATAGCACCATTAATTTTCTCATAATCTAGAACAAGTTTAGTAGTTTATAATTTATATATATATATATATATTAAGGATTATTATACTGTCAAAAATTGATTTATGCATTTTTGATAAAAAAAAATGATTGTGGATGTCATATTAATTTCAATCTAATTCTTTATGAAATCAAAGTAAAATAAATGTCACGATTCGAGGTTAAATTTTTTAATTTGATATGGAATTAAAAAATAAATAATAATGGCCCATGCATTGTGTTTATGACCGCCCTGAGCATACAAATTAAGCCATCAAGATGATAATCAAGATGTAAATCGACATCTAAAAATGTAAAAAAAAAAATCTGGGAAAGTGAATAATGTAAAAAAATAGATAAATGAAAATGAAATTGATAAAATTATACTATGGTGGGTGGAGGGAAAAATCTTAGAATAAATATTAAAAGTAAGGTTATTAATGTAATTTTATTAAGGATATTTAAGCAAATAATTAAATTACGATGTAAGTAACAAAAAGTTGTAGTTGTAATATAATTATCTTTGATTTTATCGAATCTTTATAGGGTAAATTAGAACTTGTCACCTTTACATACTATTTTCTTTATTTAAATTCAATTCTTATTGTGACTTTCAGACAAAAAATATCGTTTTAGGGTTTTGCAAGAGAAAATTTAATCTTAATAATAAGAGCATCAAGTTTTATTTATACATTTAAAAATTAATAACAATATATCGGTATATATATTATTTATTATGATAGTGTTAATAAATCAAAAAATAAATAATCACTCTAATAAATGAAAAAAATAAATAATCACTCTAATGATTGGTGTATGGCTTCGGATATCTTCTAGAATTTAAGGAGAGACAAGTTCCCTTTTTAAAAAGAAAAAAAAAATTTATTGAATTAAACCCTTGCAACAATAGTAAAATTAAATCCGGTTACAACATTTCTAAGAAGCACTGTTGTGACACCTCTCATTCTATGTGTGTATAGATAGACACTACAAGAATTAAAAGGGAAGCTTCAGAAAGTGCTTGAAAATTTTCAATAAATTAATCAAAGCAAGTTGCACGAAGATTGATTAGTTAAAAAAAATATATGATAATATTTGTAGCAATGTTATTCCTGATATATCTGTTACACGTTTGATTTACTAAATCGAATATAATCAAAGCATGGCTATATGATTATAACTGTATATGGATAATCATATATGGTTATAACCATATAACTATATGGTTCCATATAATATGGTGTCATATTAGATGATACTAGATTGAGACTAACATTATTATAAAGAAAGTTATGCCTTGTGTGAGAAAAAGAGAATTGTCACTGACTCAAAGTGAACACAATCTCATACAAATTAATGAATTATATTATTAATAAAGGCAATTAT
>CAVNYN010280681.1:0-31809 GCA_963692815.1 Nyctanthes arbor-tristis | reverse complement strand
CTAGACAAGTGCGATGTAATATAACTTCTAAAAATTTTGAGTGGTTAGAGCGACTCGATTTACTACTAAAATTTATTTATATAAAGTGTTCACGGTCGCTACAGGACAATATCCTAGACAGGATGGAACAAAGCTCAGGTGCTAAAATAAATTACGAAGCTCAGGTGCTAAAATGATTTACAAAGCTCATGTGCTAAAATAATTTACAAAGCTCAGGTGCTAAAATGATTTACTCATGTATTGTTATCATCTCAATGGATCCTCCATATCTACCGTCGATGATGAGGTCCAAAAACCAGAAGAGAGTTCCAGAAAATAGGAGCTCAAAACAATGGCTGCATCTTCAACTGGCGCTTCTTCGTTAGAGCTAAACTCAATGACATCTAGCACGCCTTGATTAACACTGTCTCCATCGCTCTTTTCTTCGGACTCAGCTGATTCATCATATGATGCAAGATAATTGAAAACACTATCAATTTGCTACATATGAGCGTCTATTTCCTCTACTTGTGAAGCAGCTTCACCAATGTAAGAGTTAGTGTTACTGCTTGCATCTGGGGTCGAACTTTGTATGAAAGACGAGTTTAGACCATTGTTGCTGGTGCAATCTTTAGAATTGTGCACCAATTATGGTCAATTTACTCGAATTAGTTGCTTCTGTTGTTGCCCTTTTGGAAATCACAGATTTGTAGTGGCTATGAGACAAGCATTGGAGGTCGTGCATTTAATTTGACCATCTACCCAGCATAACCTCTATCTAATTGGGACAATATCTCAGATAAGATGGAACAAAGCTTGGGTGCTAAAATGATTTACTTATGCACCGTTGTCATCTCAATGGATCTTCTATACCTGTCGTCATTGATAGGTCCATAAAAATGGAGAGAGTTCTAGAAAATAAGGAGCTCAAAACAATGATTGTATCTTCAACTGGCGCTTTGTCATCGGAGCTTAACACAATGACATCTGGCATGCCATGATTACCAGTGTTTCCATCGCTTTCTTTATTGGACTCAGCTGATTCATCATATGATGCAAGATAGTTGAACACACACTATCAACTTGCTGTATAGGAGTGTCAATTTCCTCCGCTAGTGAGACTGCTTCACCCATGTTAGATGTAGTATTACTTCTTGCATCGGGAGTGGAACTGTGTGCGAAAGACGAGTTCGGACCATTGTTGCTGGGTGTCATCTTTCGAATGGTGCTCTAATTGCTGGTTACTTTGCTGAACTCAATTGCTTCTATTGTTACCATTTTGGAAATCACAGATTTGTAGTGGCTATAAGGCAAGCATTGGAGGTCATGCGTTTAATTTGAACATCTACCTAGTATATCATCCATTTAGTTAGGACAATATCTCAGACAAGATGGAACAAAGTTTAGATGCAAAATGATTTATTCATGTATTGTTGCCATATCAATTGATCCTCTATATCTGCCATCGCTACTGGGGTCCATAAAAAAAGTAAAGAGTTTAAGAAAATAAGGAGCTCAAAACAATGATTGTATCTTCAGCTAGTGCTTCATCGTTGGAGCTTAACACAATGACATCTGGCATGCTTTGATTAACACTGTCTTCGTCGGTCTTCTCATTGGACTCAGCTGATTCATCATATGATGTAAGATAGTTGAACACACTAATGACTTACTACAGAGGAGCATCTATTTCCTATGCTGGCGAGACTGCTTCATCTATTTCCTCCGTTGTCACTGGGTACAATCTTTAGAATTGTGCTCCAATTACTGGTCACTTTACTCGAATTAGTTGCTTATGTGGTTGCCCTTTTGGAAATCACAGATTTGTAGTGGCTATGAGATAAACATTGGTGGTCATGCATTTGATATGACCATATACCCAGTATAACCTCTATTTAGTTGGGACAATATCTCGGGGAAGATGGAATGAAGTTTGGGTACTAAAATGATTTACTCAAGCATTGTTGTCATCTCAATAGATCTTCTATATCTATCGTCACTGATAGGTCTATAAAAATATAGAAAGTTCTAGAAAATAAAGAGCTCAAAACAATGATTGTATCTTCAACTGGCACTTCATGGTCGAAGCTTAACACAATGACATTTGGCATGCCTTAAATAACATTGTCTCTATTGCTCTCCACATTGGACTCAGCTGATTCACCATATAATGCAAGATTGTTGAACACACACTATCAACTTGCTGTATAGAAGCGTCTATTTCCTCTGATGGTGAGGCTGCTTCGCCCATGTAAGTATCAGTATTACAGTGGGACTACGTATGAAAGATGAGTTTAGACCATTGTTGGTGGGTGCCACCATTAGAACGGTGCTCCAATTGCTGGTTACTTTACTCAAATCAGTTGCTTCTGTTGTTGCCCTTGTGGAAATCACAGATTTGTAGTGGCTATGAGGCAAGCATTAGAGGTCATGCATTTAATTTAACCACCTACCTAGTATATCCTCCATTTAATTAGGACAATTTCTCAGACAAGATGGAATGAAGATTGGGTGCTAAGATGATTTACTTATGTATTGTTGTCATCTCAACGGATCGTCTATATCTACCATTGCTGATGAGGTCCATAAAAAGGAGAGTCCCAAAACAATGATTGCATTTTCAACTAGCGCTTCGTCGTCGAAGTTTAACACAATGACATCGGGCATGCCTTGATTAACACTATCTTTATCGCTCTCCTCATTGGACTCAGCTGATTCATCATATGATGTAAGATAGTTGAATACACTATCAACTTGCTTCACATGAGCGTCAATTTCCTCTGCTGGTGAGGCTGCTTTACCCATGTAAGAGTCAGTGTTACTGCTTGCATCGGGAGTGGAACTTTGTGTGAAAGACAAGTTAGGGCCGTTGTTGCTAGGTGTAATCTTTAGAATGGTGCTCCAATTACTAGTCACTTTGATCGAATCAGTTGCTTCTATTGTTGCCCCTTTGGAAATCACATATTTGTAGTGGCTATGAGACGAGCATGGGAGGTCATGCATTTAATTTTACCATCTACTTAGTATAACATCTATTTAATTGGGTAATATCTCATACATGATGGAACAAAGCTTGGGTGCTAAAATGATTTACTCAAGCACTCTTGTTATCTCAATTGATCCTCTATATCTACTGTCACTGATAGGTCCATAAAAATTCAGAGAGTTCTAGAAAATAAACAGCTTAAAGCAATGATTGCATATTCAACTGGTACTTCGTCATTAGAGTTTAACACAATGACATATGGCATGCCTTGATTAACATTGTCTCCATCGCTCTCCTCATTGGACTCAGCTGATTCATCATATGATGCAAGATTGTTGAATGTACACTATCAACTTACTGTACAGAAGTGTCCAATTACTCCGCTTGTAAGGCTGCTTTACCCATGTATGTGTCAGTATTACTTTTTGTATCGAGAGTGGGACTACGTACGAAAGACGAGTTTGGACTGTTGTTGCTGGGTGCCATCTTTAGAATGGTGCTCCAATTGCTGGTTACTTTGCTCAAATCAGTTGCTTCTGTTGTTGCCCTTATGGAAATCACAGATTTGTAGTGGCTATGAGGCAAGCATTAGAGGTCATGCGTTTAATTCGACTATCTACCTAGTATATCCTTCATTTAATTGGGACAACATCTCAGACAAGATGGAACGAACCTTGGGTGCTAAAATGATTTACTCAAAATAATTTACTCATGTATTGTTGTCATCTCAATGGATTGTCCATATCCACCGTCACTAATGAGGTCCATAAAAAAGAAAGAGTTCTAGAAAATAAGGAGCTCAAAACAATGATTGCATCTTCAATTGGCACTTCAACGTCTGGGCTTAACACAATGACATCTGGCATGCCTTGATTAACTCTGTCTCTGTCTCTCTCCTCATCGGACTCAGCTAATTCATCATATGATGCAAGATAATTGAACACACTATCAACTTGCTACACATGAGAGTCCATTTCCTCTTCTAGTGAGGATGCTTTACACATGTGAGAGTCAGTTTTACTGCTTGCATCGGAAGTGGAACTTTGTGCGAAAGATGAGTTCGGGCCGTTGTTGCTGGGTGCAATCTTTAGAATGGTGCTCCAGTTACTAGTGATCTCTGGAATCAGTTGCTTTTGTTGTTGCCCTTTTGGAAATCATAGATTTGTAGTGGCTTTGAGACAAGCATTAGAGGTCATGCATTTAATTCGACCATCTGCCCAGCATATCCTCTATCTAATTAGGACAATATCTCAGACAAGATGGAACGAAGCTTGGGTGCTAAGATGATTTACTCATGCATTGTTTTCATCTCAATGGATATTCTATATCTGCTGTCATTGATATGTCCATAAAAATGGAGAGAGTTCTAGGAAATAACAAGCTCAAAACAATGATTGCAGCTTCAACTGGCGCTTCATCGTCGGAGCTAAACATTGTCTCTCTCGCTCTCGTCATTGGACTCAACTAATTCATCATATGATGAAAGATAATTGAACACACATTATCAACTTGCTGTACATGAGCATCTATTTCCTCCACTGCTGAGGTTGCTTCACCCATGTAAGAGTCAGTGTTACTTCCTGCATCGGGAGTGGAATTTTGTGTGGAAGATGAGTTCACACCATTGTTGCTGGGTGCCATCTTTATAATGGAGTTCTAATTACTAGACATTTTTGTCAAATGAGTTGATTCTGTTGTTGGCCTTTTGGAAATCACATATTTGTAGTGGTTATGGGACAAGCGTTGGAGTTCATACATTTAATTCGACTATCTACCTAGTATATCTTCCATTTAATTGGGACAATATCTCTAACAAGATGGAATGAAGCTTAGGTGCTGAAATGATTTATTCATGTATTTTTCTCATCTCAATGGATCTTCCATATCTACCATCACTGATGAGGTCTATAAAAAAAAAAGAGAGAGTTTTAGAAAATAAGGAGCTCAAAACAATGATTGTATCTTCAGCTGGTGCTTTATCGTGGGAGCTTAACATAATGACATATGGCATGCCTTGATTAGCATTGTCTCTATCGCTCTCCTCATTGGACTCAGCTAATTCATCATATGATGCAAGATAGTTGAACACACTATCAACTCGCTACACAAGAGCGTCTATTTTTTCCGCTGGTGAGGCAGCTTTGCCCATGTAAGAGTTAGTGTTACTTCTTGCATCGAGAGTGTAATTGTGTGCGAAAGACAAGTTTGGGCCGTTGTTGCTAGGTACCATCTTTAGAATGATGCTCCAATTGCTGGTTGCTTTGCTCGAATCAGTTGCTTATGTTGTTGTCCTTTTGGAAATTGCATATGAGGCCACTACAAATCTGTAGTGGGTTTAAGGCCACTATAAATCTGTAGTGGCAAGCATTGGAGGTTATGCATTTAATTCGACCATCTACATAGTTTATCCTTTATTTAATTGTGACAACATCTCAGACAAGATGGAACGAAGCTTGAGTGCTAAAATGATTTACTCATGTATTGTTGGAATCTCAATGGATCATCCATATCTACCGTCGCTGATAAGGTCCACAAAAAGAGAGAATTCTCTTTTACAGATGTTAGCTGTCAAACTTTGCTAGATCTTTGAGCACAGTTTTACTCTTCTTATTTTCTAGACACGGCACTATATTTAATTCTTTTGAATTCTAGAGTATGATGCTAGAATGCTTGACGGATCAGTATGAATGGTAGCTTAGGAAAAATAAAGAAATAAGTTGATGTGCCTAGTGTTAAATAGGCAAATTGCAAACCACAAGATCACGTACTAAATTTAAGTTATGAGAACTACACGTACAAGCTCTTGTTTGACGAAAAGGATGAAAAAGAAATAAGCATCGTTATGTAGTTGATGAATTTTTCTCGTATGCTAAAGGCCTATAGAGTCTTTGACCACATTGTGTTTAGATTATTTAAAATAGTCATCATTGGGCGAAGGAAATATCAGGTAAGACATAAGACGGCTTTGAGTATTCCGTTTCAATTACAAAAGTAGATTTTTCCTCTAATGTTTTAGCAACTCCAAACATGAAAGGTTGCATCTAGTGGTCTCCAAAACAAAAGGGTCGTCACGTAAAAGATTTAACACACGTGAAAATTTAACACATAATAGTACTACTCCTGATACTGCAACACCATGTCGAAGCATCCAATACTAGAAAATAGGGCAACACCGACAGACTTTCCCGTTGGTGAAAGTAAGAATTCTTCAGAAACAGCCTTCAGACTGTGCTCTTCCGATCTCGTCAGAAAATCCATCGGTGATACCCTACTCGCTAATACTTTCCAACAGAAATTTTGTATCCGTCAGAAATTTCCAACGGATTTTTTATTTGTCAGAAATTTCTGACGGATTTGGTATGTCGGAAATTTCCGACGGAAGTAAGCGTCTGTTAGAAATTTCTAACAGAATTTCTGATGGACATCAGAAAAATAATAAATGGAAAAAAAATTTCCAAACCGACCCGGGAACCGACCAGCCAACCCATGGATGACCCGCTGACCCGCGCGCCGACCCGCCAATTAATTCCCTTCAATATGATATTGGCAAGATTCAAACATTTGACCTGGGGGTTGGGGAGTGAGTTCCCCAACCACCAGGCTATTGTGCATTTTTGTTAATGTGCTAACAAAAAATATATATGAAGTATCCTCTTGTAATTTTGTTATTCTAAAAAACATGAATTTTCTTTTCTAAAATCATGAATTTTCTTTTCTAAACATTGGACTTTATATATTATTTATTATTTCATTAAACTTTTTTATATTAAATATGTCATTTATACTCTGAATTTATTTGATTGTGTTATTAATATATAATGTTTTGCCCCTAGTTTTCCACATTATATATACATTGTTAATTAAAACTAAAAATAATAAAAGAAGGTTTACTAAAATTTATTTGATTCTATTAGCAAGAATGTGATCTATGTGATTTTTTTAAGCTAACAAAATTAATAAAAAATTTATTTAGAACCATTGTTTTAAACATTAACCACGAAATAACTGATGAAAAATTAAAGTTTTTTTGTTTATATTTTTTCATTAGGTAAAACCACATTAGTATTAAAATTTATTTCATATTATATTATATTTTTTTAACAAATAAAATGCCGAACCTTATTCGAGTGCATAGAATAAGCTTTTTCATAAGACAAGTTTACGGGTCATACATGTAGATGGAGCAGAAGGAAATGATTATATATATATGTGTGTACGTGCCACATATATGTTCAGTAATAGCTGGGGACGACACCTAACTACTCAATACCTTCTGAATTTCATAACTAAAATGATTGTTACGCATACTTAGATTTCATAATTGATGTTTTTTCCGTTTTATGCTAACTGGTGTCCTATGTGGAGATTGTTTGTATTTGTTGTTGATTTTCTTTTTATTTTTTTAACTTTAGTTTGTACTTTTAATTACAGATACAAAAACATAAATTACTTTTTATTTCATATCTAAAGGTTGTTGATTGTTAATAACACTTTTAATTTTTCATAATGTTTTTAAATTTAGAACAAAATTTTACTTGCTATATATTAGTTAACTTATCTTCTAGTTTGCAAATTAAGTTAAAATATCTCCTATATATTTTTTGCAGTCTAAAAATTAATGTATATCTGTTATAGAACATTTTGTGTATATTAAAACATATTAATAAAGTAATTAGACGAATTATTTATTATTTTAATTAAAAAAGTAAAACTTATTTCAAACATATTGAAAAAAGTGTTAATTAATAATATTTAGTATAAAGAAAGTAAAATTTCCGATGGCCTAGTGGATGCCATTGGAAAATTTCCAATGGAAATGTAAAACCGTCAAAAATTTCCGACGAAACTTTTTGTCCATTGGAATTTTCCGAGGGCCTAGTGACTTCCTTTAGAATTTTTCAATGGAATTGTATTTCCATTGGAAATCTCAGAAATAATTTTGGTGCCATCGAAAATTTCCGATGGAAACCAAATTCCGTCGGTAATTACTGATGGAATCCAAATTCCGTCGATAATTATTGATGAAATTTGGTTTCCGTCGGAAATTCCTGACCATTTATTTCCCATCCCAAATCACCGATGAATTTTTCGGCTCGTCGGAAAATCTTTCGGTATTTTCCGACAGATTGTGGCTGGTCAGAAAATTTCGTTGGTGATGCCTTGTTTTCTAGTAGTGAATGTATATCATGCAACTATACAACATGATGACATTGAAGATAACAACATATGGATGAATGTCCTAAAAACAGTCAAAAAACAATTTTCAAACTGCCACTGTAAACCCCCATACAAGATTGTAAAAATGTTTTACAATGCGTGGAAGAATTTTAACATCATCACATGCCAATATTTTGATGAACTGTAGTGAATACTAGTGCAATATGTTGATGTATGTTATATTGTTACTATAAGTGTAATATTAACAAAAATAGTTATGGTAAATGGAGAAATTTCAATTGCTCACTTCTCGCTACCATGCCGGATAAATCTATACCAAATAAATGTAATTCTTTACATGCTATATATCAACAGAATTGATTTGGTGTACCTGTAATGCCATTGGAAACCCGTACAAGGTGTAAGATATCTCTTTCAAACCCCTCAGCCTGGTAGTTCTCATGACTTTGCCCTAGCATATGTTTAGAGACTTCAACAAGCTAAGATAAGCTTTTCCTTCCCCATGGATATGATGCAAATATTTCAAGATTGTCAACAATTGCAATAGTCTTGAAATCAATGCTGATGGTTTTGTTTGTTCCCATGGATACCCCTCTATGATGAGGGCCAAACCCACATTGTATCGGTCAAGCCATGCTGGAATGTTTGACAAGAATGCCTTCTCTAGCTCAGTGCATGTGCTCGGCCCATACCTTTGAAATACTTATTCTTTAGCCTGGCCATTGAGACGAGTGGGTCTATATTGTTTGAGGTCGTACAGGCCACAAAGCAAACCAGTAACGGCCACATACTTTGCTAACCCAAAAACACATGAATGTGCCATTGTTCTTGAACCAAGCTTCAAGGTCCTTTTTTGTCCAGACTAATATATTACCCGTGCAACAAAAAAAGGCCCTTTACTCTAAAAATGATTTAATCATAAATTATATATTTAGTAACCATTGATACTGAAATGAAATCAATTCACAGATGATAAATTAACTTAATAAATCAGAATGAATGTACGCGATAAATATGTAAAAAAGTTTTAATAAATGATATTGAGGTCACAGGTAATAAAAAATTATGTTTTAATAAACCTCTTTGAAAACTACATTGGTTGTGGTCTTTCTCTCAGTAAACTCGTTACCACAAATCACAATATTCAATCCTCTATGATTTGTAACTCTGGAGAATGGAACTTACAATTTTCCATGACTAAGCACCAGTTTTTTTAAAAGAAGTCCAACATTGGTAAGTAATTGGCCTTGACTCTTGTTTATAGTCATTGCGTATGAAACAATGATAAGAAACTGCCTCCGCTGAAATTTGAAAGGTAACCTCGTATCAGAGGGTGTCCATGTCATCCTTGGGATCAACACCTTCTGACCAGCACGAGCTCCTAAAACAATCTTTGCCTCCAATACATCTTTCATTAGCCTGTGGAGTATTATATATCTTTTTATCTATTGTGCCAATGAGTCTGGGCTTCATATCAACGCAACCCCCTTCGTTAAGCTTGTCTCTAGCCCTCCTACATGATTTAGCCAAAATATTGTGTTCATCTAACATCATCGTCAAATGGTCAACAACTCGCTCACGAAGCTCATTTGTTCTCTCGTGATTCCTAATGAAAGAAATTTAAACTGCACAATTTATCGGAGAAAGGAAAGTTAAATTATTTAAAAAAAAAGAAGCAATTGGGCACAAAGAAGTTTCACCTCACAGCCTTTATGCAGTTTTGAATCTCATTTTGTGAGTCAACAATGTACAGTTGAGAAAACTTTGGAGGAGATCCTTTAGTAGGTATCAAACTCCCCGTCCTGTGATAATTCTCACCACTTATTCTAAAGATGGGTGGAGACCCCCAGTGTTAATACCCTTGTCTATGGTCCCTCCCATCGAAGTGAAAGGAAACATACTATTATATGATCGTATATCTTGAGCAAAATGTTTACTATTCTCATCAGTACCATACAGCAAGTCAGTTAATACTTCAGTTGGTGTCCTAACTGTTGGAAACTTAATTTTTTTTATGCATACAACACAGTGAGTATTTGGGGTTTGATGTGTTATAATGCTTTGCAATCCTTTCCTTGTACCAAAAAAATGCTCCACAGTGCACACACTGGTAAAAAAGATCTTTATCTCCCACTAATCGGTCACAAAGTTCAAAAAAAGATATACAATTATCAAATGCTTATTTAAAAAATTATAAAAGGTTATAATGAAAAAAATTCTAAAAAGTTAAGACAAAAATACTGAAGTACAAAACAAAGCGAGAAAAAACTCTTATTGGCCTCTATTCATTTTTTTTTTCTTACGCTTGCACCAACTTTCCCAATAGTTGACGTATTATTGTGCACACCGTTAGTGCAATATGTTGATGTATGTTATACTGTTACTATAAGTGTAATATTAATAAAAATAGTTATGGTAAATGGAGAAATTTCAATTGCATACTGTTCGCCACCATGCCGGATAAACCTATACCAAATAAATGTAATTCTTTACATGCTATATATCAACAGAATTGATTTGATGTACCTATAATGATATTAGAAACCCGTACAAGGTGTAAGATATCTCTTTCAAACCCGTCAACCTTGCAATTCTCATGACTTTGCCCTAGCGTATGTTTAGAGACTTCAACAAGCTAAGATAAGCTTTTCCTCCCCCATGGATATGATGCAAACATTTCAAGATTGTCAGCAATTGCAATAGTCTTGAAATCAATGATGATGTTTTTATCTGTTCCCATGGATACCCCATCTATGATGAGGGCTAAACCTACATTGTATCGGTTAAGCCGTGTTGGAGTGTTTGACAAGAATACCTTCTCTAGTTTAGTGCATGTGACTCGGTCCATACCTTTGAAATACTTGCACTTCAGCCTTGCCTTTGAGACGAGTTGGTCCATATTGTTTGAGGGGTTACAGGCCACAAAGCAAACCAGTAACGGCTGCGTATTTTGCTAACCCAAAAGCGCATGAATGTGCCATTGATCTTGAACCAAGCTTCACGTTCCTTTTTTGTCCATATTGCCCATACTATGAGTGTAGAGATTAATTATACGAAGAACTAGAGAGCCAAATGCTTTAGATGAGAGTTTTGAAGCTCCTCCTTTGTTGGTCATCAAATCTATCTAAGACAACTTTGAGGTACCTAAGGCTACTCCTTTGAGAGACATGGGCGTGAATCCTCTCCTCCTCAGGTTTTCGTACTAGAAATCTATCTGCACAGAGTTGTGGAAAAATTAGAAATGTAGATAGACTTTGAAACTGCATAATGCCTATGCAAACCAGCGCCGAGAGCAACTTTAGCACTAGAACTATAGATAAAAAGAGCCTTAACCTACTGTCATACACGATTGCACTGTCTAGACAATGTTCCAGAAACAAAAACTTAAGCTACTATTTTTACAATGAGGTAGCTATTTTTTTTTCCAAACTGGGTTTTTGTAGTATTCGCAATCCTTGCTTGGCATACGGTAAGGCTGTGAATAAATGGAATTGAGCATAACAAATAAATTCCATGCTGAAAAAATTCCTTACTGCGTAGCTTACCTGTTCTCTGTAGGGGTACAAGGCCTACACTAATTCCAACTCCCAAACACGGCACAAACCCTCTAGTTTCAACCCCTGCAATGCTAGTCGTGTGTCATGACCAGGATCAGCAATAAAACATTTGTCTAGTATTTATAACAAAGTATAAGAACAAGATATGAACAGTAAATGGTTCACCAGTGATATCCAATTACAATCATATCCTAACTGGAGCAACATATGTTGAAGGGAACAAATTCAAGTACGATCAAGATCATGTCTGTTAGGCTTTGAGACAGATTTACTAAGCACAATGAATTCCTGGGAAATGTTGAAAATTTCACATGACATATCATTTATTTAAATAAATGACACTTTTTTTTGCTAGTTGTCATATTATTGGTAGTTTGCCTTTAACATCACTTCGTTGTTTGGATATAGAGTCCCCAATGAAATAGTCCTCACATGCTTACGAAATTTTGTTGAATAAATAATGTTACATAGGTTAGTAGGTGAACATTATTGGTTACGTCTTTTCATATTATCATGTGCCCCAAACTTAGGTAATGTTGCATTTTAGGACAACATGAATATAGAAAATTGGCAATCAGTACTGCCTTTTAGATGAAATCTTTACAAGATACATGTTCATTAATTAAAAACAGTATCTTCAACCTGCTAACACCGTTTAAAACTAAAGTGGGAAGCGCAACTGTAATTTTCCTTTTACTTCAAATAATATTTCTACAATATAAAAAGAGCCGTCTTATTTTGCATTGTTCAATAATTTTCCTTTTACTGCAGATAGTATCTTTTCTATATTATTCACTGGATGTTAAGCAATGGTCAGAATTTTGAAGGCTGATTATCTTATACATTAATAGAATCCATATGGGAAGAAGCATTCCTCATATGTGGTTGGTCCTAAGCACATGGATACATGTATGACCAGCTCCAAATTTCATCAAGAATCACCCAAACAATTTTCTTGTAAGTGACAACATGCCTCTTCGCAAACCAATTCAATCATATATAACCAAACTAATCCTAGGTAATACTATTTGTAATGAGTATGTTTTTTGCCCGTTACAGAACCAATAATACTGTGAAGAATTATTTCACTGCTTTTTTAAAGGAGAGAGCAAAGCATGAAACATTGGGAAAACCCAACAAAGCTTCATGTATCAATCTATACAACAAGAGTTATTTTCCCAACTACACTCACTCAAAGGACATATTTGAAAAATTCTGCAATACTACAAAAGATGCGATATATTAGTGTATCATGTTTCTAACTGCCCCATGAAATAGCTGTTATTTGACAAGTAACCCTCACGTTCTTCGTTCACGTCCTAGATCTTTACTCCTTCCTGATATTTGCTGGCAAACAGACAAATTAGCTACAAGTTAGTTACCAAAGTCTTGAAAAATGCCTTCAACGTAAGAAGGAATTGTGATCACATCACATTTTGAGATCATCAATCAGTGAGCGGCTGTCTCACATATTAGAGGAAATTGAATATACTAAATCTTCCCAAATATGTGTTAAGTGATAAATCCTACATTGACTAACTATAAAATATAAACCAATATATAAAGCACTTGGGCTACTCCTTTTAACAGGTTGACCTTTTAAGATGGAACTTCAAGTCTTAATATAGTATTAGAGCCCATCAAGCTCAAACGAGCAATTCAATCTGGTTAAGACTTAAATTAGCACACGGATTTCAAGATTGGTCTGCTCCAACGAGCCATCATCTTGCAAAGGCATGTTAAGGGATAAATTATACATCGACTAACTATAAAAATATAAACTGATATATAAAGCACTTGGACTACTCCTCTTAACAGGTTGACCTTTTAAGATGGAACCTCAAGTCTTAATAACATGGACAAAAGAGAGCTTAGACGGCTCCTTATAAAAATAAACGTGATAGGTTTTTTGTGATAGCGAATTAGGTTATTATTTCCTTTTATTTTTTTGTGTAATGGTAGAGAATTAGTTCGTTTCATTTTTTTGTCAATTTTTTAAAATCTAATTATGTTCCTTTTATGATCAATCTAATCTTGTAGGTTACATTAATTCCAATAGAGTGACAATTTTACATTTCAATTATCATGTTGTCACTCAAAACTACTTCAAATACTAATGACTATTCATTGCAAAGTCCTTTTAGAATTACAAGGGGATGCACGATCCCCTTGTGTAGTCAAGGTGAAGGTTGAATTATCTCTTCTCCCTATATAACATGTAATCTGAGAGTGCCCTTCAATGAGATTTTGATGATTTTTAATTAGCTATTAAATTGGAAAGTTCCACTTACTACTGAATTTGACCAAAGACATTGAAAAAGAATCCCACTCTTCACAGTATAATAATACATTAATACTCTAATATCTGTGTTTGTTTCAGTAAAGTCAACTAAAATATCTATCTTTGCTTTTAGGCAATGGATTTGAGTTGTGTAGATGCTGGCTTGAAATTTTCCTGGAATGATTCTATGTATGTATATAAGTAGAACATTCTTTAAAGGGAGAAAAGAAAATGTTGGAACAGCCGACTAGATTTCTCATCCTCTTACGTGCATGTGCATGTGTGCAACCAAAGAAGAGAAGTTGAAACACCACTATTAACTTTTACATGATTGAACTGTTATACGTATATGTTTGTTCAATTAGTTATCATTTTTCGTGGGTCTCCTAATAATAATTAATAAAATTCTCCACAAGAAGGGAAAATGACTCATAGTGAAAAGTATGTGAGAGCAAGCACAATAGTTCACCTAACAATGATATAAATGTAGTATAGATTACATGTGATTGCCGTTTCTACTATTGTATTGTATGGGGCATAATAAGATGTCTTTTTGTAGGTTAAAAATTTTTGTAATCTTCTATAAGAATTGGTTAATTTCTTCAATTCCTTCTCAAAATATTACCTATTATATAATAATAATTTGAAAACAATCTCACATAGCATTGAAAATTTCTCCAAATGCGTTCCCAAAACGCAAGTGGTGAAGCCACACTAATATAGTAGTTCTGGTCATCATAATGTGATGTTTACATGGCCAACAAACATTATACGAAAAGATTATGAGTAACAAGTAAATTAACACTCTCAACAAAAGAAAAAATAGTAAATTAACAATAATTATTTTTGTGCCAAATAGTAAATATTAAATACTTGAATTTTTTTCATCACTTATGTCCCAATATTGAAAGTTTATTATTCAAATAAATAAATGACCAAGGATTGGCCAAATCATCCATTAAATACATGGCGCTAAATTTGTCAAATTAGAGGACATCTGTTAGTTTTTGTAATTGCTAAACTTATCAACTTATAAGGCATGTGCTATTTTTGTAATTAATAAATGGTGATAATTGTGCCAAGTGTTAAGACACTTATTAGTTTTGCAAATTGTGGATTTCAAATGACATTTAAAAACAATTAAATCTAAACACTTATAAAAAAAGACCAAATGCAAGGGAAATTCACCATCTCTCAATTTATCTAAAGCCATTTGCTTACTTGCCTTACCCCTCTATTTAAAAATTCGTCCAACATTAGTCATGGTGGAAAAACACCAATAAAAACCTATCAAAATACCTATTTATATCTTGAAAAAGGTTCCTTACCATATATAGAAAGATTATAACTTGAAGAACAATTTAAATTGAGAAATATCAAGGTTTTGAAGGTAGTTTTCCTCTTAGAATTAAAGGTATCTTTGACAAATATTTGAAGTGAGTAACTGGTATTTTGATTATCTTTCTTTTGTTCAGAAAGTTTCATAAGGTATGCATAGGTTTTGGATAGATTGTCATTATGCAAAGAAACTAGCTTATTGCGTTTAAATCACCAGTTAATACTCTATCCAGTTTTCTTTACTTTGTGATAATATGACCTTGTTATGTGGTCTTGATCATTTTGGATATGTGAAAAACTTTGTGGTATTATGGCCTTATTACATGATATTGGTCATTTTGAATCTTTGAATCATGTATGCACCATGGGTAGTAGTTTAACTAGTAATAGGGCCCTCTTGTACATCTAAAGGTTTTGTGTAGTCAATGGTTTTCTCCCCTAAGAGAAAGGTGAATCAAAATATTTTGTTACTCACTAAGTATGTTGTACTCACCCTCCTTCCATCTAACAACTCTGTAGGTATTGAATTTAGAAGCTTTGTGTCCGGATTGTCTGGAGGATGGAGAAGAAACATTTATGTGATCGAGATTTCGGTGTATGGCCGAGGTTTCATTGTGGGTGACCGTAATAATTATTGTAAAGTTATAATAACATAATATTATAGTAGTGTTTGATTTGTTTTGTAAAGTCCCGTCCTCAATTTTGAATCGAGATTTACTCCTCAAATGTTTCTGCTACCGATATTTTGAGATACTAATATAATAAATTTGGAGGCGTGACAATGTGATATCAGAGCATGGTCTTACGGCCTCACATACATATATCACTCTTATTTGGATGGATACATGCGCTTACATGTATTGAAATTATTTATATTAATCAATAATAGGTTAAATTTGCCCTTGATGATATTACTATTATAGAATTGGTTCTTAGAGGTTCATCCATTGAAATCTGTAGCCGTGTAGTGCGAGTGCACCCTCTCACTGGTGCGGCCGCACAGCACCTTCTATCGGAGGTAGAAGCAACGGTGCGAGAACACCTTTGCGAGCTGCGGCCGTACCACATAAAGGGGGAGCCCAACAAGATTTTTCCAAAAATTGCTCCAAAGGTCCCTAAACTTCCTAACTTGTTCCAAATCAACTTAAAAACTTATTTTATGCTCTTTTAAGCCTCAAAGCCTATTTCTTTCACATAATTAATTCTTATTTCAATCAAAAGAATTGTTTTTGGCTATTTTGCACCAAACCAAACCTTGTTAATTGTTATTTGTAAATGATCAATTGGTAACCTTAACCCATTTTGAATAAAGTTTAAATAAATCATGTACTTTTAAGTGAAGTGGATTGTTAAGACTTTGAATACTTGATCAACTCAACTTTTGTGAATTTATGTACACCTAATAGTAAGGAAATGAGAGTGTGCAACAGAAGTAATTTATCTGATTGCGTAATGTAAATAATAGTTACTGCCCCAACGTTTAGTGAATATCGATGACGAAATTCATTTAAGGGGGTAGATTGTAACATCCCGTAAAAATTTGACAATAAATTAAGCGATATGATAATTATTTTGATAACAATAGATAAATACTTGAATTTTTTTATCACTTATATCCCGAGATTGAAAGTTTATTATTCAAATAAATAAATGACTAAGGATTGACCAAATCATCCATTAAATATATGGTGCTAAATTTGCTAAATTAGAGGACATTTGTTATTTTTATAATTGCTAAACTTGCCAACTCCTTAAATATATGGTGCTAAATTTGCCAAATTAGAGGACATTTGTTATTTTTATAATTGCTAAACTTGCCAACTTATAACGCATGTGCTTTTATTGTAGTTAATAAATGGTGATAATTCTGTCAACTGTTAAGACACTTATTAGTTTTGTAAATTGTGGATTTCAAATAACATTTAAAAACATTTAAATCTAAACACTTAACAAAAAAGACCAAATGCATGGGAAATTCACCGTCTCTCCATTTATCTAAAGTCACTTGCTTACTTACCTTACCCCTCCATTTTAAAATTCGTCAAAATTAGTCATGGTGGAAAAACACCAATAGAAACATACTAAAATATTTATTTGTATCTTGAAATGACTCTTTACTATATATAGAAAGATTATAAGTTGAAAAACAACTTAAATTGAGAAATATCAAAGTTTTGAAGGTACTTTTCCACTTAAAATTAAAGGAATCATTGGCAAATCTTTGAGGTGCATAACCGATACTTTAATTCCCTTTGTTTTGTTCATAAAGTTTCATAAGATATGCATGAGTTTTGGTCCTTTTGGATACATTGTCATTATGTAAAGAAATTGGCTTATTGCATTTAAATCACTAGTTAATATTCTACCAGTTTTGCTTTGCTTTACTCTGTGGTAATATGACCTTGCTATGTGATCTTGATCATTTTAGCTATGTAGTAAACTTTGTGGTATTATGACCTTGTTATGTGATCTTGATCCTTTTGAATCTTTGAATCATGTGTGCACCACGTGTAGTAGTTTAATTAGTGATAGGGCCCTCTTGTGCATCTAAAGGCTTTGTGCATTCAATGGTCTTCTCTCTTAAGTGAAAGGCGAATCAAAATATTTTGTTACTCATTGAGTACGTTGTACTCACCCCCTCATTCCATGTAACAACTCTGTGGGTATTGAGTTAAGAAGCTTTGTGTCAAGATCGCTTCAAGAATGGAGAAGATACATGTATGTGATCGAGATTTCAGTGTGTGACAGATGTTTCATTGTGGGTGACCGCAATATTTATTGTAAAGTTATAATAACATGATATTATAATAGTGTTTGACTTGTATTTTTAAAGTCTCGCCTTCAAATTTTAAATTGAGATTCATTTTTCAAATGCTTCCTCTACTAATATTATGAGAAAATAATATAATAAATTTGAGAGCGTGACAGTGCTGATATTGTAAGAGACTAAGAGGCATAATTCCCAAATGATTACTTTCACTCGTATATAACACCACAACTTGGTAATAACTTCATTTTGTGTGCAATTTTTGTCTAGAAAAAGGGGAGCATTGTAGAAAACATATATATGCATAAAAAGGTAAATTAATTACGGACCTTGGGATCTTAAAACTCGTTGTCGGGCGGACGAGCATTGCTGACGATTCCTACAGCGATGGTGGGTGTCGGAATTGACTCGGTGGCTCTGGCAACGAGCTACCAGTTCTTTGATTACAATGGATCTAACAACACATCCAATGAGTAAGCTTGATTCGTGAAAGGAAGCTTGGGGCAAGGGTGAGCAGAACTCCGACTTCCTCGACTTACTTCAGACGACACATAACACGTGTTGATTTGGGGTTAAAATTTTGAAGCAAATCTAAAGGGGCTCTAAAATTTCTAAGGGGTAGTGATTTGGGGATGGCTTAAATTGGGCCAGAAATTTCAATGCCACGGTCAACCCACTGAAAATAAGCGCCTAGACAAAACCTCTCACTGGTCGACTTTTGCGGCTTCGGGTACTCTACCGGCGTATAAGCGGTGAAGCATGTAGAAGAAGCATACAAGACATCGATTCAAGTTTGAATCATGTACTTCGTCACATTTGAAGCTTTGATGCGTGGGACGAGGGTTCAAAGAACAGGAAAAGGGTTACAAATCCGACACATTACTCAATTTAAATATTTAATGTATTAAATAAATATTTTTTTACCATTTATCAATTTATTTTATGATTATAACTCTGCATTAGAGATGCTTCAAGGGAGTAAGAAACATTACTCAAAAAAAAAAAGAATGTAATCGTTGTTATTATATACCGGCAACCGCCCATTCCAGTGACGGATCAATCAAATTATCCTTTCCAGAATCATCCCTTATCTAAAAATCCGTACTCTCATTTTCATTATTCTTTAATTCAAGTTACATGACGACTGGCGGTGGCTCCGTAGCGAAGAAGAAGCAGCGCGTGGGAAGCAATTCCACTCAGTTCTCCTCCACACGCGCCGTCGTCAATTCCTCCTTCGTCGAGGAACCCTTAATTGAAGGCCCGCGTAAATCACCCACCCTCCGTTGTAACTCATCGTCCTCCTCCCTTCCCTGCGGCTGCGGTGGCGGATTCAATGATTCCGCCACCGCGGATGTTATTCTCCGGCTTCATCTTGATTACGAACTATCCCCATTGGACTCCTTTGGAACGCCTTACGAGTGTGTCTCCGTCGACGAGTCCGTGCAGATCTACCTCCATTCGCACATCCTCCGCCGCTGTAAGTATTTTGCTGTTCTTCTTTCCGAACGGTGGCAACAAAACAATGATGATGATTCTCCTCAGATTCACAAGCTTAGCCTTGGTGTTCCACCGAAGCCGGATTCAATTAATGACTACTTGGCAGTCCTCAAGCTTCTGTACGCTGATGATGTCGCTTCTTCAATTAATAGTGTTGTGACTGCCCTTGCTTTACTCCCAATCGCCCTCGAGTTACTTTTCGAGGATTGCGTCAAAGCCTGCGTGAGATTCATCGAGGCTGTTCCGTGGTCAGAAGATGAAGAGAGGAAAATATTGAATTTGATTCCATTGTTAAGTATTGAAGAATCCAAAGAGCTACTAACTAGGGTTTCCCCAGTGAAAAAGGACTCGTCTGAGGAAATGCTTGATGGATTGATATCTTCTGCTATCCACAATCATCCGAACATGGCTTTTGCGAAGGCATTTGTTGCGAAATTGTTGAGGGAGTTCTCGTCCAGGGAGTCTGTCAGGAGGGTTTTGGATAAGGTGTTTGAGAAAAGCTTGAAGGTTGTAAAGGAAGCTTTGGAGGAATACACGAGTCCTAATGTTAGAGGCGATCATAATGAGACGGAGGCTCTGCAGAGGCTTAATTTGCATACTGCAATGACTACTGGGAAGCATTTGCTGTGGCTAGTGGAGAGGATGATCGAGTTGAGAGTGGCTGATACAGCAGTCAAGTTGTGGAGTGAGCAGGCTTCATTTACAGCGGATTTGCAACGTGCATTTCGAGAGGATGCTTGGAGGAATATTTCTCCGAGCCTCCCTGCTGTTGTGCTTCGTTGCACTAGCAGGCTCGCCAATGCTGTTGCAACAGGGAACATTTTAGCTGCGAGACAGGTTTGCTTTCAACACTTGTAGTTCCCCCCTTGTTTTAGAAGGCTTGATGCTATTCCCCTTCTTGATGCAAAGTTAGGCGGTTCTAGCTTAAGCCATAATAAATTAATAACACTCTTCAATGCTTGCAATAGATAGGTTAAAATTTAAACAAAAATGAAAAATACAAATTTATAAAGTAACAAGAGGAACTACAATTTTAGTTGGTGGGACAATGGACTACTATATTGCACATACACGGACACATCTGACATGTAAATTTTTGAAAAACTAGGACACGGATCTGTTTGAGGTTTTTTTTTTTTTAATTAATTAATTTATTTATTTTTTGGGGTAGGGTGGGGGGCTTGTCTCTGCGCGAAAATCCAAGCTCGAGATACATTTTATTCCATTCAAGAAAAGGTACAGTTTGGGGAGGTTACCTAATGAGCCTTACCTCCCAATGAAAGTACAATTATCCGATCTTAAACAAAAACGAATCTATTTATGCAACCTATTGCAACTATTTCAACGGAAACAAAAAACTAAGTAACCACGCTAGATATCAATTACTATCATGAATTCTAACATGCCTTAAAGAACGCAAGCTTATATGATCCAATTATCCTATGAAACTCTCGAGCGAGGTCCTGCGGCTGAAAAGTCTTCATACCCTGTACTGTGTGCCGCGAATTAGCGAGCAGACAGCTGCCTTATTAGCCTCTCTCCAAGTATGCCTCAATATACTGTTATTTTTACCAATAAATTCCCTAACTGCAGACACTATATACTGACTTCTTCATGGACCCCCACCACCAGAATTAATCAAGGCTAACGCAGTTTTTGTATCAGATTCTATGCATATTTGCCTACAGCCTTATTCTTCACAGATCTGAATTCCCATGTGTATGGCATGTATCTTAGCTTCCACTGTGTCCCTTCATCAATCTTCGCACAGTATGCCAGCAGAACTTCACCAAAGTGGTCCCTTGTAACACAACACATGCATATTTGATACTTGCTCATATTTACTAAATGGATACATTGATTTAAATTCTTTATAATATAAATTATATGTATTAATATTCTCATGTTGTACTTTTCATATTCAAGACAACACATGCGTACTTAATACTTGCTCAAGGATATATCCTTTTAGCATCTCTCTTGTGTTTATACATTTAAAGTATATAAACAGAGTAAAAACCTCACGTGTGGCTTATCAAATCCATGTTATTAACTAGCTGAAGAATGTCGGTGTCCTTTTCGGGCGCGTAGCCAACTTAGAAGTATCCAGCGCATCATCGATGGGCTATAACCACATTAGGTACATGAGAGACAAATTCTTGACCTATTAGTGAGCATCTTGTCTGGGCAAATAAGCTCAGCCTAAATTATAGGCTATGGGCTTTCACAAGTGTGCAAACTCAAGTGTAATAAGCTGTTGGCTTATTTTCCCAGGCCAGTGGTTATTTCTACAGTGGGTCAATTGGAATTTTAATGTTTTATGACCGACACCTAAAATAATATATTTGTCTGGAGATTTATTTATGGAATTTGCGCATCTTCGTGCACTTCCAAAAGGGATCTATGATTGATGTGTTGAGGTGACTTTTTTGCCTCACTCGAGGCAGTGTCCCTCAATTGGATTTCTTTGCCTTTTTAAAGAAAACTTTTTGTATATCAGTTTTTCTTATCTGCAAAAAATATTGAGGTGTACTTCGTTTGCTTTGGCCTTTGGATATTCTCATTTTTTTTGGCACTTAAATTCATAGTTCTTTACCATTTTAGATGACGTGAGAGAGTTGCTGCATGCTGAATTACCGTAATAATCAATATTTGTGCTTTGCGAACTCGGGGTTTGGTTGACATGGATAAAGCAATGAAGAAGTCCTTCTATAATTGAACCTTGATAATCTAAGGGAAAATCCTGCAGATTCGTCTTACTAGGAAAAATAATACCACGTCTAATATGGGGCCTCACTGTACTTATACGAATCAATGTGTGTGCTTACTGTGCAGTCAAGATTTGGTTTTCGGGAATAAACCAAGGAAGCAGTTGTGCTATAATTAAACATTGGTAGTCTAAGGATGTATTGGATTGGAGGGTGGAAAAGGAATTGGTATTTATTTTCCGTGGAAAATGTTTTCCCATCTCCTACCAAGGGAATTCATTTTCCTTGATTTCAAGGAAAATCTCCACATTTTTTTCTAAAGATGGGATATATTTTCCATGAAAATGAAAATCTGTCTGATTGGCCCAGTAAAATTTTGGGGAAAAATGGCATTTCCCATGGAAAATATTTTCCTATCAAACGCACCCTAAGAGAAAATCCTGCAGATTCGTCTTTAATTCTTTGTAGTGGATGTATGGTGAAGTGGAATGCAAGGTTTAAATATTAAATATATGCCAGAGATGGTTCCAAAGACAAAATGGATGTCAGATTATTGGGTGTAACGGGGATATGCCTTCAAATTCTTCATGGAGTAGAATAAATAGCTATATTCTATGGCTGCTAGTTTTTAATAAGAAAATGTATTAAAAGAATTTACTGAGGAGTTGGAGACACTTAACTGATAGTGTTCTGTTAATCTGTGTTATTATTCCAAATATAACATTGGCTATTTTATGGAAAATGGTATTCCTGCAATTGGTAATGTGTATTGCAGAGCACCTTGATGTGGAAGTTCATGGTTGTGCTTGACATTCGAGGTTCTTTGTTTTGGAAAATGTGGTGAAAACTGAAAAATAATCCAATTTAATTTGTGGTCGTATTTATTGTTTGCCATATTACTGGTTAATTTGTGAAAAATGGTAATCCTGTCATTGATAATATACGTTGTAGAAAAGCTTGATGCTGAAGTTCATGGTTGTGCTTGACATACGTAGTTTTTCTTTGGAAATGTGGGGAACACCGAAAAATTTACTTGATTGCTTACTTGCAGTTATTATTTACCATATTACCGGAAGGGCTTGTTGCTTCTTTTACATGCAATTTAGCACTTTTTGCATAACTTCACGACTTGTCCGTATTATGACCCCAATTTAATTTGATGGTGTCACAGAACTAAGTTCCAATATATGTTTTTCTTTCTATGTTTTGTTTGGTTTCTGCGGCCTTGGGATTTAAATAAATGGTAAACTAATTACTTACTTAAAGGTGTTACTTGACAGGAGGAAGCTGCACTATAACACACTTGATTTGGTTGTCATTGAGACTAAGATAGTTATTTGCTTATCATGTGAATTAGAGCACATAGCTAAAACAAGTTGCTCATCAACTTTTGAACTGGCATTCCTTTTCACGGGTTTACATTTCCTTATTCTGAAGTACATGAATTAGCAAGAAAAGCAATGGAAATATGAACTTTAGGTTGGGGGTCTTCACTTTGTCGGATCTCTGATGATAGTTTATCTGATAATTCTAATTATCAGATTAATTCTTCAAGAAACTTGGCTGTAGATTATTCTCAACTCTGCTTACCGGTTTTCTTTATAATGCACAACAGGTTAGGATGAAGCTGGTTAACGATTGGCTTCCGGTGTTGATTCTATGTAAGGACATTGTATCAAATTTTTCACCTGTGTGCGCAAATCATAAATCACTTTGTCAGGAGTTGGAAGTAACATTTTTGAGAATTATATCGACACTTCCCCTGTCAGATGCACAAGAGTTGTTGCAGCAATGTTTGAGCTTCTCAACTCGAAATGTTGAAGAGTGCTCACACTTGGTCACTGCTTTTACCACCTGGTTCCGTCGGGCCAACAGATCTCCACCGGCAGATGAGTTTCATCAATAAATGAAATCAACAGTTTGAGTCCATGGTAGGTCTTATAGGTCAGCAAGACTTGGTAGGTCTTATAGGTCAGCAAGACTTGATGGTGCGAGTTTACTGCTCAACTACTAACCAGATTGTGGTTGTACATAAACCTTCACAAGTCTGGGTCCTGTGAATTCCTGGTAACTACTACTAGCTTTTATTTTAAGTTCAAATGCATGCTGTAGATAACTTTTGGAGGTTGAGCTTTTGTTGTCATGTTTCCTTTGTAAAACCATGTTCCTAAATGTTGTGTTTGTACATAAACTTGTCTTTACACTGTATCTATATCTGCTTCGGCAAAACTTGAGCTGAACATAAGTTCATCCCTGATTCGAAATTTGAAAGGTATAGGAATATAACAAATCCAATGTGAACTGGAGACTTGATAGATTTGAAATTGTACTTTCTGCATTTTAACTTGTGATCAAGTTCCGGGCCAGTTTCAGTTTTTATACTTGAATTTGTTATTTCCAGGAGTAGATTTTTATTATTACAAAGTGAAAGTAGAGTTCGGGAAAATTTAACCGACTACAACTGTGTATTTCGTCCCACACATTTTGGAAAGGCATTCTCTCTTAGATGTTGCTGATGCTGCTTCCTTCCACCACCATCACTATCTCCTCGTCCCTGCTTCCTCACCTTGTTTCATTGCTTGCATGTAATCAACGTAACTGAGATCCATTTGCCAGGATAATCTGAGTGCAATTAAACAAAGTTCACATATTCTCCAAATTAAGAGGCAAGTGTCATGAATCATTCAGAGGTAGTTCGGAGTTAAGTATGAGGCCAAGGAGTTGGAAATGGAGTCCTCACAAGCAAGACTCCATAGCTTCTCTCTTTAGCGTCACTCTGACTAGTCTATAAAGGTTGAATGAGTAACCAATTTTCATTCACAAATGTAAACTGCGGCTTACGATTCATGTAGATCACTCTAGCAATTTCTGCAAGCTATGGAAATCGAGATTTAAATTCTGTTACAACGACCTCCCCATTCCCATGTTAGACTATGCCCTGGCCATAGTAGAGTTTCAGGGATTTTACCATTGTACCATTTCTACATAGTGAATGAGTTAGAATTATGGATGAAATCTATGACAATGATGACATACACTAGAGAATTAACAGGAAGACAATTCCAGTTAATATTGGAAAATACATTTATAGGAACTACAACAAAATGGTCGGAAAATAGTAGTGAAGAACTTAAAACACTCGTAAGAGCCAAAATGAAATATGAACAATATTAAGTAGATATGAAGAAATCTTAAAAAGAGAATATTCACTAATAATAAATACCAATACAATAGAAGATTAAAAAGGAGAAATAGATACTTATTTGCTAATTTAACAATTTGTGATATGTGTTACTTGTAGACAATTTGCTTGGGAATTTATTATGAAAAATCGAGATACACAGTTGTAAAAGGAGCCTATGAGTTTATGAACCTAATATTTTTCAAGTTACCTAATCCAAGGAACTTAGAATTGTATAAGGAATTCATAGGACTAGGATCACTAGGAGAAAATGATACCCTAGGAGCAAGAATCCAATTTATAGAGTAAAAAAAAATCCAATAGAAATGTCTACAGCCTAATGATACTTTGAAATATCATAAAGTATATAAAAAATTATACTGTAATAAATTACAATATAAATTAACTCAATGGGGATGCTAGACATTTAAGTCATATAGGAAAAGAAAATTTTATAAGAAAAAGAAATTTACAAAACCCTATAAGAAAACGTTTAAAAGATATAGGAAACCATATATAAAAGATATTTAAGAAGAAGAGAATAAAACAAGAACATATCCAAAAAATCCTAAGAAATGTAAATGTTACACGTGGAGAAATATGACAAATATCACCAGAATGTCCTAAGAAAGACAAAAAGAAGAATATGATGTATATATCTCTAATTGAAAGAGACAATTACAAATTAATACATATAGAACAAGAAGAAGAATGAGAAGATATTCCTAAAGATGAAGAATATTTATATGATATAGAAGAACAAAAGTTAATAAATACAATAATGGAATTAAAATCCTCTGAAAGTGAATATAGTGAAGAAGAAAGTGGAGAAGAAGAATATTTCTACATAAATATGATAAGAGAAGAAAGTGGAGTAGAATGTAGTAGTTACCAAGTGGAAGAAAATGAGGAAAATATTAATGAAATATCTTAATCCAAAGAAATTTGAAAAAAAATATTAAAATCAAAATTAGATGTAGAACCAAAAAAGATATTTAACTTACCATTATGGCAATAAGATAAAAAAGTAGCATATGTAGCACGAACTCATAGTTATCCTATATATAGACATGGAAAATGTAATAGGAAACACTTTAATACCTATTATAAGTGAAGAAATCATAAAGAGTTAAATCAATTAAATCCTGAACTACGAAGAAAAATAAAAAATATATATTTAGGAGCTGTTCAGATAATAACAAAATCTTATTTTAAAGAAGGAATAGATACATGTATAGAATTTTATATAATGGATAATAGAATAACAAGCTCAGTACAAAATGCTTTAATAGGAATAGTAACAGTAAATGTAATATACCAAAAGGTAAACTTCACAATAAAGCCAAATTTTAGTATAAACATGACAGAACAAAATAAACATAAGGTATCAACATTATATTATAAACTAAGAGGAATAGACATGGACTCTGGAAGTAAAACTATGAATCTAAAAATAAGAACAATATATGCTTTTACAAGCAAACATGGAATAAAGATTTAATAATGTTAAAAAAAAAAAGCAAATATGATTGAATCAGTATTTAAGAATCTATTAGAATTCAAAACAGTAAGAGAAAATCTAAGAATGACTATACCAGAAGATATAAGTATGGATTTTACTCATGCAAGACCATTAGCTAACCTACAGGACTCAAATATACCATTTGGAAGAAGATCAATTAGTATAAAAAGGAATAGTTTTAGAGAAAGGAGACTTAATATAGAAAGAAAAGGTTTAGAAAAACTAGCCATAACAAAAGTTGCAAAAATGAATTTATCCAAAAATAATGACACTAAACAATTTAAAATACTAATAGAGATAAGTACTAAAGGAATTTGGAAAGAACAAAAAGTACTAATAGATACTGGAGCAACAGTATCCTATATAGATGAAAGAATAATAGGTGGCCTAGAATTGAAAATAACCAATAATCCAATCCAAGTACAATATTACTTTGGAGAAATACATACAATGAAAACTTATGTGAAATTACCTATAAGAATAAACAAAAGAAGTGAAATAAATATAAATATGTATGTAGAACATAAAGGAGAAATAAATATAGAATTATTATTAGGAATTGACTTGTTAGAACAAGTAAAACCATATCATATCCAAGATGACATAATAAGACTAACAATAAAAAATGAAAATCTAGTTATACCTAGACTATTATGAATAAAATACAAGGAGTAAGAGAACATATATACAAACCAGTAAAAATGAACTATAAAGCATATCTTACTAGAAATTACCATGTCATATTTGATATAGGAGCAACATCTAATGTATTTAAAGAAAATGCCTTATTTCCAAAAATGTGGAATGAGAGAAAAAAATAATGAAGAGAAAATTATATTAGCATGTTTTGATAGTAGTACAAACTCAATAACTAAAGTAGCAAAAAATGTGCAAATACAAATAGGAAAATATGAACTACAATACCCTATGCATATCAATTTAATGATATGCCAAGAGACATACTATTAGGAAACAACTTCATTAAATAATATTACCCTATCACCATTGATGAGAAAACAATACTTTTAACTACTCCATGTCACCATATAGCTATAGCAATAAAAATTTTTCGGCCATATAGTAGAAAAATATGCCATACATAGCAGCACAACGTGATGAGGATAAAACTAAAATAATTCAATTTATGCCAAATAAGAATATGTTAAACTTACTAGAAGAACATTTTGACCAAATAGTAATAAAAATATAACAAAACAATTACTAAAATCATCTGGTGATAATCAATTGGAAAAATGGGATTTAAATAAACCTATGGCAAAAAAAAAGTTTTAGAAGATAAAACTAAGATAATTTGTGTAAAACCAATTAAACATACTCCAAAAGATTTGCCAGAATTTGAAATGCATATTAAAGAAATGTTAACCAAAGTTTTCATTGTATGGAAAATTTGAAAACTTAAGTGGAAAATCTAAAGCTCTTTGAAATGCATATCAAAAGTACACTAAAGAGTTGAAATATCAAATCCCAAACCAACAGATTTTATTTAACCAAATTAAAGGAAATGATATTTCTCTAAATTCAATTTAAAATTTGGATTCTACCATATAAAGCTAACAAAAGAATTTAAACAATTAACAGCTTTTACAATACCCCAAAGATTTTATGAATTGAATGTTTTACCATTTGGGTTCAAAAATAGTTCAAGAGAATTTCAAAGATACATGATACGATATTTAAAGATTAATATCACTTTATAGCGGTATATATTGATGATGTACTTATATTTTCACAAACAAGACAAGAACACATAAAACATCTTAATATACTATTGTGGAAAAAATGAACGCTCAACTATCTTATTTAAACCAGATTCTTTATCTTACCAAATTTATACTCAAAAGTCTACTAAAACTCAAAAAGGGAATTAGAAGTTGTATTTATAAGGAGAAAATATTTTAGAGAGAAATTTCATGGGTCAACGATTGTTTCCACGTGTAATTTTAATCAAATAATAGATAGTTTCTTCTTAAGAAAAATATGATTAATATATATATATATGTAAACAAGATTGATTGAAGATATTTTGTTACTAACGAAAATGAAATAAAATAAATTATCAGACGTGAGGAAGGATTCCAAGTTGGAATTTGAGGAGACAATAAAACATTATACATCATAATATGCTATTAAATACTAATTTATGTTAAATTATAAAAAATAATATAATTAAAGTACAAATTTGTAATTATGAAATATGGATGAGGGTATTATTGTATAAAAGTGTTTCTCCAAGTTACTATTATCTTTTATATACAGTATAATGTGTGTATTTGTTTAGCCAAATAAAACATTTCTATTCACAAATTGTTTAGTCATTTAACCCATATAAATGCATGACTTATTTGTTTAGCCAAATAAAGCCTTTCAATTCACAAATTATTTAGGCATTTAACCCATATGAATGCATGGTTACTCACTGATATGAATGTATGATTTAATTCAATTTACTAATTTCTAATTCAATGTTTATAAATGCATGATTTAATAAATATATATAATCAAAATAATAATTAATAATGTCAAGGAGCAAATATGAAATTAAACTAGATAAGTAAGGGATGATCGTCCAAAAATGTTTCTCCAAGTTATTTTCTTTTAAATAGTACTAGTGGAACGCCCCATCATAATTGTATAAAGGATTCTGAAAGTAATAATTGTCAATATTATAACAATCTTTGCATTGTTTTATCTATAGACTACTCCCCTGTGATTAATCTCTTAAATTAGCGGCAAACTTTGATGTGCTGGATAATGCTTTTAATTCATTTTTATTATGTTAACTGCATTGCATAATAATAATTGATGCTAAGTAAAGTCAGATAAATAGAGAACATTAAGATAAGTATGAACTAAAGTTCATACAGAGTACATCATATTCATACTAGTATGACCTGAAGTTTACACCACATACAAAATCTTTTATTTCAAGTCAATGTAGTAGCATACATAAAAGCTACGGTTAACAAAATACTTGGGAATACTCATGTAGGATTTCACTTATTAAGGAATTCCATGTTGCTTGAGACTTCAAAAGGCTGAAGACTTCAAAAGAGATTTCAAAAGAGTTGTTCACTTATCAAGTGTATCCATGCTGCTGCCAATTTCTTCCTTAGAAATGCTAGCCTCATTGATGGACTCATTTCCAACCGTTAGAGTACTTGGTCTCATTTTTTGTTTTTTCTTATGCTCAGCATCTTTATTTTTTTGAGAGAGTAGGCTCCTCTTTGCATTAACTGCGTGTCTACCACTGCTGTCACCTAAATATGTGTTATTTGAAACATTTTTCTTTATTGATTGATATGGTGAGAGCGGTGGAGATCCTTCTTTAGGGCCACATTTGTCATCCACAATGTAGAAAACATCAAACCTTTTTTCACCAGATATTGAATCTAAACTGTCGAGCTTTATGTAAATGAAATGGCCTTCATTCCTATAATTGATAGGCTGATTTCCTTGCCCCTGGAAAATTTTGAAAAGATAGTGTAAATTTATTTATGAAATGTTAGCAAAAGAAAGCAATGATAATCTAAAGATGTACTGTTATGTTATCTTTCATTAGTGTTTCAACAGGAAGACCCAAAAATTTCTCAGCCACAGCACCAAATAAGGATGCAACAATGGAGCCACTGTTATCTGAAATTGTAACATTGCATGATCTTGCTCTAGAGTAGCATAGGTACTATAAATAAATGGTTTAACATAGCATAACAAGTATTATGTCTACTCTTATAAATAGTTTAACATAACAATGTATAATTATATGTTTGTGTGTCCTAATGTGTAAAGGTTATGTACCTCAGAACTGCTCGCGTATGTTTGTATTTGCAATAGTTGCAAAAATAGATCTCATTTGGATGAGCATAGGAAGTCCATCCACAAGTGTCATATGCCATATACCAAAGTGATTGAGCACTCATTTTCAATTGTATCTCACCTCTTATCCAAATTTGCTTGAGCTACATTAATTAATGAGAATGATTTTAACATTTTATTTGAATACAAATAGCAGGTTTCTAAAGATTGAAATAGCATACGATGGAAAAGAAGAATGTAAAAAAGGTATTTATATTATTTAAATGTACCTTTGATAAATGTTCAGGAATGTCCTTGATGGCGGTGACTTTATCATTTGAAGGTGGTGGGATACATGATTCATTTGGCATATCGTAGGTCTTTTGGCTAATCATCTCTGTCAACATCTATTTGTTTCCTTCAAGCCTTGCATAAACATAATTGAAAGTATATAAAATCAGTGAAAGAATACACTACTAAATGTAAAATCTACACATGAAAGCATTCAAGAGAAAAATAAAATAAAGTACTAACCATTCCTTAAGGCCATCAATCTTTCAAACTTTGGATTAAATAAAGATTGAGCTATTTGCTTTTGTAGATAATGAAAATCCTATTAAATGCATTAGTAGCATATAGTCAAACTGAGGTGAATTATGAAATGTAGTTTATTAAAGTAATAGTTAAATCTCAATTTACTGGCCGTTGGATGAAGTTACTTTTAGATGGTTGCTAACAAAAATTGGTTTTTTCATGAGTCAGAGCTTGTTTGATGCTCTTTTTTGTCCAATTTATAATTTTACCTACCACTGATTTGACAACTGCTCAATTACAACCCTATATTTCACACA
Organism: Nyctanthes arbor-tristis; assembly: GCA_963692815.1. Taxonomy (NCBI): domain Eukaryota; kingdom Viridiplantae; phylum Streptophyta; class Magnoliopsida; order Lamiales; family Oleaceae; genus Nyctanthes; species Nyctanthes arbor-tristis. Next base: position 151 of record CAVNYN010280681.1, on the reverse strand, counting down.
TTTTTACATTTGAATACATATTCTATCTCTCTCCTCTTTATAAATTCTACAAATAAAGAGCTTCAAACAAGCTCCCAATCAGTAATTTCAGCACCTTCACGATCTATAAAATTATCCTAGATAGTGAGTATTATAGCTTGCAACCTGCACA
>CAVNYN010280680.1:0-63611 GCA_963692815.1 Nyctanthes arbor-tristis | reverse complement strand
GATGAACTATCTCCGGCCGGGGATCAAGAGAGGGAACATTTCTCCTGACGAGGAAGATCTGATTATTAGGCTTCATACGCTTTTGGGCAATCGATGGTCGCTTATTGCCGGAAGATTGCCAGGTCGAACGGACAATGAGATAAAAAACCATTGGAATACCCATCTCCTTAAGAAGCTAAACAATGCTGGAATCCAACCAAAAGCCCACAAAGAGTTGCCAAAGCCCCCTAAACAGCCCAAGAAATCTAAGAAATCAACGCCTGCCGCCGCCATAGCCAAGAAGAAGAAGAAGGCCAAGAAAGCAGAGGATGAGGTGGAGGAGCAGGCGGCGGCGCCACCACCGCCGAAAACCACCGTTTATTTACCAAAACCCATCCGGGTTTCATCAGCCTTTCCCAGAAGTAACAGTTATGACAGCTTATTAATGAGTGGCTCTGGTTCATCATCAAGTGAAGGAGATAATAATGTGGAAAAGGATAACGCAATCATGGAAGTCTCATACGTTCCTTGGCCTCTGCTCGAACTGGATAACGATGAAAATTATCGAGGAATTGGAGTTTATGGGGATGATCAAGATTTTCTCAATCTGCCATTAATCCACCACTCAGATCCTTACAGCGATGTCAACATGTTGGAGAAAGTCTACGATGAGTACTTGCAACTTCTGTAATAAAATAATAATCTCGACTCGTCTCATCTCGTACTCGTCTATGTGAAAATTCAATGTGAAGAGTAACTTCTTTTAAGCTGGGGGACAAAAAATCACTTGTGCTTGTCCATGTTTGCTAAATATTGTGCTCTGTAAATGTTAAATTCCAGACTCTGTTCAGGGTTCTAGTCTGTGTTTCTCCTTCAACATACTTGCTCCAGTGTCATTATCTTTTTCCTGTTGTAGTTTCTCACATGATTATCCTGGTATGTATAAAAATAATAATGCCAGAAAGTTTAATGTTAAAAGTTTTGTTTCTTTCATGTTACTTTAATTCATATTTTTAGTGAATTTGATTAAGTATTTAAATATGAGACTATGATTTGTGAGATGGTAATGTTCTCAGTTATATTTTTTGTACTTGCTATTTTTTTCACCTTTTTAGTCAAATTAATAAATTATCAAGGGAACTTGGAGAGGTTAATGGTTTTTATTTTTTAAATTAGCACTTTTATGCCCGGACAAAATCAATTATTGTGATTCTCTCGTCGAATATTCTACGATCAAGTATCTTCTCTTCCACGTATATACAAGAAAATTCAAGGATAAAAAGTGTGAAATCTAGAGGGTTCTGCGTATATGTTCAAGTGTAACCCAAGGATAATTGAATGCCACTATTATTCATATATATTACTTCCGTTTCATAAAAATATATTTATATTAATTAATCTCGTATGTTAAAAAATATAAATTAATATAGTTGGAAATGTAAAATTTATACTTAATTTCTTAACATATCTTTATTCAGAGTTAATTCAATTTAATACATTACAAATAATTAATAGTTGAACTAAGAGTTTATTTAAAAAAAATTAATTGTTCAACTTTATTTATATAAATAGATTATAATATAGAATAAATTAAAATAGAAAACGAGTATATTTTTATAGGATTATTTGGTTGCCAAACAACCGATTGTTGACTGCTTAAATAAATTATTATTAATTATGTATCATGACACGTGGACGTGTTGAATTCCATAAATTGAAGGTGTAATATCACACAATTATTTTTAGAAAAAAATTATTCAGATTCATAAAGTTGCATCTGATTACAATTATTTGGTTACATTTTTTTTATTTTTTTATAATTTAATGGTTGGTTGAGGGGGAAAAAGAGAGAAAATTGGCACATCACGTGACTCATGTACCAAAAGAGACCATTACAAAGGCATATTGTTTGGGACCTTCCACATGCCACTGAATTTGGTCCTGAACTGGTACACAAATGGAGTTCAAAATAATTATTGAGTTCAACTCCCTTGAGCGTCGTAATAATTATGGAAATAGTTATTATTATAGAGTGCGAAAGAGTTTGGCTAATTGTAGTCCCGTTTGCCATATGACACTACAGTTCTATATAGTTATATAGAGTGCATCTTTTGATCGAATGGCAAAATTTTTGCGCTCTATTGACTCATTTCGATACTGAATGTTTAGTCATTCAGATTTTGACTTTTTTTTTTAAATATTTTAATGTCTATTTCTTGCTATAGCCTAGTTATTTCTTGTTGTAGCCTAGTTTCCTATGAAAATGTAGTTGTAAAATTTTATTTATTTATTTATTTTTACAACTACAGTTTCCACATTATAAAGACCGCGTGGTTTCAATTGAAAAACTACTTCATACTTTCATCTCAGATGTTACACTGTTGGAGTCAAATATCCACATCAACTATAAATGTAAAATTGATTGATACTTCCTAATTAATTGATAACTTCTTCATTAGGTTAAAATTTAGTGACCCGAATGCAAGTTTGGTAAGCACTAATGCATATATAATCAAATTTCGAAGTCAAAAGCAATCTTAGATCTAGACAATAATAATTTATTAATAGGCCAGTAATAATATATTAAGTAATGTGAAATTATTGTTATTAAAATTAATGCAAGAGACTCATAGCATATATATTAAAAAAAATACAAGAGGGCTATTATTTTTGTTGTTACTGTTTTGATTTGGATCGTTGATCAGGCTCAGCAGCCAAAGATTTGTCCTTAATATAATTATCTTCGTCATATACTTTATAACGACCACACATGTTTCTCCATAATTCAACTACTTTAATCATTGAACTTGCCTTTTTTCGTCAATTGGAACGAAATATTTCAAGGTTTCTTCTCACTGGCTGCTTTTATGGTTTTGGTACAACCCATCATTATTTCTTAATATAATGAGTTCCTTTTGATTTTACAAACTAGGTTTTGTCACCCTTTGTTATATATAATTTTTAGACTACTAACAATTATTGCACATGTTATGCAAAGACTGGCTTACAAAACTCTTTTGTCACAAGATATATAAATATGATGTCGATAGAAGATTTTAAAAAAGAAAGGAAAGAATGCATCTATTTCAAATTTTATTTCAAATTTTCAGTAGGGTCAAATCACAAAGTCAAGTAAAGAAAATCCATAAATACTTATTTGTTGCTATGACGATCAAACAAGCAATGCCATCAAGGTCTAATCACGTGTACGTTGAAAATATATGGTTTAGGAGAGTTGGTATATCTCAATATAGGCATTAAAAGGTGAGAAGCTAAGCTGCACTTAAAAAGAAAATCTTCAAACTCAACGATTACGGTAGACTCGGAACTTCTTATCAATAATTGAAGGTCTCAATTAATTCATTAATTAAACTCTTATATTAACTTACCGGTTTTCTATTTCTTCCCTTTTTTTTTTTTTTTAAAGAAGTTTATCCATTTAACACTCTTTAACGTAAAATTAAGAAATTACACGCGTTAACCCAAATCAACGTAGGTGATAATTATTGGGGGTACGTACCAAGAAATTGTTTGAACTGAACCGCTAATTGCTCTTCAAATCGTAAAACATGTGATGGGAACTCATTAAAAATTTGATACTACTATAAATCTAGAATGTGATTTAAGTAATGGGACACTGAAATTGCACGTTTGAAAGTTTAAGACCCGTTTGGTTATATTTATAAAATCAATTTATAAAGAAAATTTATAATGAGTGAAAATGAGTGGTGGAGATTTAATTAAAATTTAACATGTTTAGTGATTATTGAGTAGTTGTCAAATCAACAATCAAATTATGATAAGTAAATTTATAAATTGTCAAAATAAAAAATACCAAACAAGCCCTTAAACTACGAATATAAGCTCATCATTTCTTGGGGAACGTGGACGGTGCAAATTAAAAAGAAGGGGACAAAAACTTTTTATATAGAAAAATGGGTACGAACAAATAAGAAATTGAATAGAGAGAGACAAAAACTGATGCAAACATGTACGCAACTGGCAGGGGCGTGGCTAGGTGGGTGTCCATGAGGGCCTGAGTCCCCAAATTGGAATTTCCTTTTCAGCTTGTGAAGAAAAAATAAAATTTTACGTAAAGGGTAATTTACCTTGTATGTTATATTGTTCACCTTTCTATCCCACCGCTCTAATACCGTCTAGATGTGCTACTGACAACTAGTTTGTCCATGTTTTTCGGCCGGGATGGGGGGGGGGGGAACGTACACTGCTAGGGAAAAATATAAATAACATGACTTGCAACTACCACATTTTTGAAAGGAAACAACGTGATCTCTATAACGTGTAGATTACAATTATAAAAAGAACCAGCATGTGGCTTTTTACATTTTTACAACTGTGGGCTTTAGAGCGGCCTCTATAAGATTGTTTCCGTTGAAAAATGAATAACACTATTTAGGTGAAAAAAGAGACAAAAAATATGACAAAAATAAAATATAGCCCACGTAATTATTATTAATGTAAGTGTAAAGTGATCTGTTAAAAATAAAATCCTACAATATATTAATTTTGTTTAAATTTTGTACCACTAAATATCCCAACCATACGTGTTTGGCAAGGAATATAAAATTACGGTTTGCAAAAAGTAAGTCAATTACGTTAGGTATTCTTTCGTTGAATATTCCCCAGAATATCGCAGTCAGATTTCCGGTTTTTGCTAGGTAATATTGTCGGACCCCCAGCACCTAGTTTCTCTCGCGATTTATTTAAGTTCAAACGACATTTTTAGAGTAGAATTTTCAACTTTCATTCTAACATTTACCCATAATCAAAACCCTTTCTAACTTGTTAAATTGTATCAGGGTACTAGCGCCGTCCCACAAATATTTGCCTCAATCCTATTTTTGTAAAGATTAAGAAAAATGCGATTAGTATTATTGTAAAGATAAAACTAGAAATCATTTATCTAAGATACCCTTACATTTATTAATTATATTTCACCTAACAATACACATTAAATATGGACATACAAAAAAATTAATTTTCTAATTATATTTTCAAAAGAAAAATGGCATATGTTTTAGAACCAAAAAAAGAATACAAGTACTATCATTCAGAAAGGCAATAATTGAATGAAATGAAATTGTTCAAGAATTTGACTTTTATGTGCGATATATTTATTTCTTTATTTTATTGGAACCTTGCTACGGCATTTTAGCTAAGTGGCTATTTGATTCTCATTATTGGGATTGATTTATAATGAGAAATTATAAAAATGTGAAATGAGTGGTGTAGATTTAATAGAAATTTAAAATTTATAATTATAAATAAACAATTGTCAAATCAGTAATATGTAAAATTATAAAGAGGATAGATAAAGAGAATCAAACAATCTCTTACTTTGGTACAAACAAATTGCAAATTTGCATTTGTTACCAGTGGAGTGTGACAACATAAAGAAAACCAACGGTTCAGAGATTTCAAGGCATCAATTAGAAAATCTACATCTTGACATTTTCAGAGATATTTAATTCATTCATCCTTTTCAATTAATTAATTTTTTGCTTGTTCGTACTTTTTGTCTTTTTAATAGGGATTGATGGTGATTGGTGAATGTTTTGTCTTTTGTTCCCACTAGGCCTTGTTAATCATATTGATAATGCAAAAAAAATGAATCCTCCACCTCAGGAATTAAGAGCTTGTTTAATATTCTTTATTTTACCAATTTATAAATTTACTTACTATTAATTTCATATTTAATTTAATAACTATTCAATTACAATTACATATTTTTAAACATTTATACATTCCTAATACACATTCTACTCTATCCTTATTATAAATTCTCTATATTTTGAAAAATAAAGAACATCAAACAAACTCTAAAAGATTAATCTATTTGTACAAATAATTATAAAGATGTGTTTACAAAAAGAGTGTGAAATTACAATTTCACCATGTGTAATAAGGAAAAGAGATGATAAATAAATAAAATTATAATTTTATTTTCTATATATATTTGTACACTCATCTATACATGTTACATCACTCTAAAATAAAGCATAAAAAAAATATCCCAACTGAAAAACATTTTTAACATGTTACAAAGAGAGACCAAAAGGTCACGTAGACGGACGAAATCATTGAATACATAAAATACTCCATATTCAGAAGAGGGCTGAATGTTTATTTTATTTTTAACTAATAAAAGATTGACTAGCACCACTCATTTTACGCGAACGTAGTTCCAACGTACACAACGAGGTTGCATATCTCGAGACAACGTCTGGCCCCCATGTGATTTCCATGCACGCATGGCCCGTTCCGCTTTGTTTGGATTGGAAAAGTTAAATATTATAATTGTGTACAAAACAGTATATTCCACTGCCCCCCAAGAGGTTAGGAAATTCTTCACATCACTCCAGCATCTTCCTTTTTCCCATTTCCTTTTTCCTTCTTCTTTTGCTGGGAACGGGGTGGGGGCGTCACGTGATCACGTGCTCTGAGGACAGTAGTAATAAGCTTTAAATCTTGCTAGGATATTTTATCATTTACGTGTAAAAGTTCTGAGCCTCTCCACCTCTGAGTGGCCACAAGTCCCCCCATATTGAGCGTCGAGCTTGATGGTGCAATGTTGGATTCTTTCTGTGTGTCACCACGACTCTATCGAAGGAACCTTCTGTTCCTTCATCATTTGTTGATCGGCAGACATCGAATTCCACACGCTTTCCCCTCCTAAGAGGCATGTATATTATTCGACCCCAGCCACTGCCAAGATCAGCTCGAGGCATGGCTTCTTCCTCTTCTTCTGCATCGTCATTTTCAGTAACAGAATCTGTTTCGGAGATATCTGAGTCATAGGATGATAATGATGACGCTGAATGGTCTTCAGACTGGTCATCCTCGGGACTGGGTTCCAAAGTGAATTGGCTCTCTGCCATAACAACTCACCATTATACAGGACTGGCTAGTGTGAGAACTTTACACAAAGGATGATTCTCAGAATTGAATTATTGCGGAGATTTTATTATTAAAAAAAAAAACACCCTTTTTTAAGAGCCATTCTTTACCATCACAAGAAAGGCAGACTTGGTTTCTTAGGTTTTATCAAACATGCGCAATTATTTAATGGGATAGACATAAGAACTTTTCCAGCATACGATTCAGATGGTAAATTTACGTTATAATTACTGTAAGGAAATTAATACCAGTGTCCATATCCAGATCATCTGGAATCCTTTTAGCATGCATTTCTGTCAACGTCTCAAACTTCATACCATCAAGTGGCCAGGCTCCTCTGCTCAAAATAACAAATCATTTTGTCATTAAGACACTCCCATGTTCACATAGTATTAAATTTGTTAAAAATGAACAACATTAAGTATTTAAAATGGTCAAATTAGAATCCAGCAAAATATTATGAGCAATTTGGGCCGGTAAAGTAGAAAAAGAAACCAACTCCTTGAAATACTTGCCTTGGACATGTGCCCCGTCTGAAAGCAACATAAGAGAACTTTTCATCTTCAAAGCCTCGTAAAGAATTATCCTTGGATCGCTAAGAAAAATTAACAACAAAAAAGCAAGAATTGTTAAATCACCCCCCTTCCATAACAAGAAGGAAATCTTATAATTATTATTACAAGTATGATCAGAGGTTAAGCAACCTCGTAGAACCCAAATGATAGAGAGTTCAACTATAAAGAAAAATTTCTAGGCAACATTGGTTATCATGCTTTTCAAAGCAACAGAAAGAAGAGAGTACATCTCTAAAACTTTCTTTGAAAAATGATTTCCTCTCCTTTTCTTTTTCCTGTTTCTGGAGGTGGGAAGGAGAAGAGGAAATGCAGAAAAGGTAGGTAAAAGGTAAATATGTACTTTACGAGGTTAAAAATATGAATGGAAAACAATAAAGATAAAGTAGCCTTTTGAGTCCTGAAATATCCTTGACATGTAGACAGCAGATACGTGCGGTAAATAAATGCATCCATTTAAGAGCATCCACATTAGAGGTGTTAAATAACCTTTTTAGTGCCATTTGTTAGTTAACAAGTCAAAGCTATAGCAACACTGGTTGTGTTAGTAAAGTTGTTCAAAGAATCTTTTTAACACCAAAGTTAACTTTGTTGTTAAATTTAGCAAAAATTTTACCAACTAAGTTGGGGCATTAATTAATGAATTGAATTTGGTGTACCCACTTCACTTCAGTTGAATTGTAGTTTAACTTAACATCTCCAATATGGTATAGTAAGAGCATGTTCAGTTCTTTTTTTCTTTTTTTTCTTTTTTTTTTGGTGTGTGTGTGTATTTGGAGGGTGGGGGGGGGTGAGGGGACGATTGAAGGGGGAAATGGTCAAAAGAGGGGATTTGGCCCCTCCTTTACCTTTATCCACCCCAAATCTCCCAAACAAACTGGTTTTTATTAGGGCAATGGGGGTCGGTCAGAGTGGTTTTTTCTGATTAATTTTAGGTTGCAAAAAATCTGCGAAGTGCAGAAATTAGAAACCACCAAACCGAAGTAAACTGCAGGGAAATCACATGCTGGACTCTCTAACGAATCATTTCTTGGAAGAATGAAACCATTACATCCGAAACTTCTGTTTCTTCTCCAAAATCTCCATTGGCTCCAATGGTAAAAGTGTCAGTGATAGATCAAGAAAAATTAAGCACCAATTTGAAGACCCAGGTAAAATTGGTACCAGAAATCAAACCAGTACATAAAAAATAGCAAGATCTATTTTAAATCTTCCCAGCTTCAGATGGCTTGCAAAACGCCACTTTAGAATTATGCATCAACAAGGTTGATTCTCCCACTCCATCTCCTCAACTGTCTCATCTTCAAATTAAATGTATTGGTGGGCTTCGTGGATCGGTTTCCCAATTAATGGAGAAGAGTAGAAAGGATGAAGAATCTTACAAGGAATTAATATTTTTGAGCCCTTCATGCTTAATTCTGAATTCTCGGCACACACAAACCAATTGAAGCTAAAACTGAGACAAAGGAAGAAGAAAGGATGCTGCTGTCCGATGAGTATTGGGTTGGGTCATATATTAGCCCAAACTGCCCGGACCCAACAAATGCTTAAAACCATTAGACTAAAAAACCAACTCAAACCGTTGTGCCACGAAACCAAACCAAACCAAACCAACTCACCCATGACCGGTTGGTATTTGAAAATTATGCCCAGCACTAGTTTTCACACCCTAACATTATTTGGCATTGTGGGGGAAAACCCAAATTTGGGTTTTTCCCACACATTAAACATGCTCTAATTAATAGTTAAATTTAAAATGATGACATGTCACTTAACAATCACTTAAAAATCTACCTTAATGCTTTTGTGGCTAGTTAAATTTAACACAATATTGTGGATGCTATAAGTAATAAAAAAGGGGCCAGCCTCATTACAAGCAGCAGTGACAAAAATTCACAAGAGCAAAAGAAAAAAAAAAAAGAAAAAAAAGAAAAAAAGAAAGTCAAATGATGCTCACATCCAGAAAAGATCCGGTGAGAAACCATCAAACAGCTCACAGTTCTGTGAACAGGATTGATGAAAGATTGACATAATTCTAATTATTAGTTCAATAACTAAACATAGAACGTTAACATGCACAATGAGAACTAGGATGGGAATACAATGAGAGATGAGTGCCAAGTAAGCCTGCAATCATGAATATGACAAACAATCACATGCGCGCAGAGAGAGAGAGAACCTTGTATGCTCGCTGGGAAGATGTCCTCTCCAAGCGTTGAACAAAATGACAATACTTATTTGTGTTCTGCAAAGGGCAAGCTCCATCATGAGGACACTGCAAATGGCATAAATCACAAAGAGATTCGTCATTCTTCAGCATCATTGAAGTCTAAATGGGGAGGTTGTCCATGCAACAGTAGAATTTTATTAAAGAGAACATTCATCAACTTACAGGAGCAACTATAAATGCACCAGTTTTGCGTGTCATCAAGTAATTAGATGCCTTGTTAGCTGCATTTTGTAATTTACGGGTTCTCTGAGAAATGATACAAATACATGTTATGCACTTTCAGAAATAAATTCATAATGACGTATATTGGATGTCATAGAACTTACCCTCTTCTCCATCCATAAGATATGTGATCGCATTTGAGAAATGATATTTGATCCTTGTGGCGTTCCAGGTTCAACCAGAATCTGTTCCCAATATAAAAGTGAATTTGAAAACAAGGGAAAGAAAAATATTCACAAGTTCCCTCCCTTGGCAAGAATAATCATGCCTATAGTTAATTCCCTTTAAGATAGAGTTATGAGTTGTCAAAGAGAACTGCAATAAAATACCAATACACTAATTCTTCCTACCTCTCATTGGTTCACGTTTGCACTTTGAAAAAGTTATGCTACATTCCAAGATCACCTATGCAAATCAAATGTTGATGCAAGTCTAAATGGAACATTTCTCCAGATTTATGAATGTCAGAATATATATCTTTAAAGGAACAATAGAACTACTCTGGAATTGGCTGGTAAAATGGCTTCAGTTAAAAGAGAGGTCTCTACGTGTAACACATAAAATAATTGTTATGCACATCCGAAAAATTAAATTTATTATATTATGGATACGCATACCTATAATAAACCCATTTCACCCCTCGTGCCACAAGTTAGCCCCTTCCCCAATATTTGATCCTCACAGTCTTAATAGTTCTCCGGTTTCATGTTGGAAACTGGATGCATTTGCCCATTGTAACTTGGGTAATGTTGCAGATTTTAATAGCAAATACTCATCTAGTTAGAAAAATGAACAAACCATAGGAAACTAGTCTGATTGTAATCTTCAATAAATAACATATGGGATATGATTCCCATTATAAGGAAATGATGAACTGTCTCCCCAGGTACCTATATGCCGCCATAGAGATATATTTATGACTTATGAGCAACAAAACTATCTCTTTATCAAACAGGATCTATAAAAATGAATGATTTTACTCAAAATGGGTAGTGCTCTGTTGTCTGCGCAGTCAATTGAAACAAAAGCATGTAGCTTGGGTGTATGTCATACAAAGATGAATAATAAGTTTGGCATTTTAGAAAAATTATTCAAGCAAAATGACCTTGATGCCGAAGTCAGATAAGGATATGAGAAGTTGATTAGAGAAGTTACCAAAATATCTCCTGTAAGATTCCAAAGTTGGCGCACAAGAGTGATTCTGTCCTTTAATGATGGAATCTCACCAAGAACATATGACTTTCACCAATTTAAAGAAAATATAAATCAGCTACAAAGTAGATACAAATTTTAAGCAAATAAAGATTTAAAGGGAAATTCTGGTCATTTACTGTAACTGTTCTAATCAATATAACCTGAAAATCTAGAAAGACTTGAAGGGCAATAAGATAATACTTACAGCAATGACCAGATCATGTTGTCTGCCAGACTTATTGACATGCTTAGACAATGCTTGTATGCTACCAAAGCTTTGAATAAGTGGCAAATTCTTTAGACCTGCACTTGTCACCCAATAGGGAAATCAAATCATTTCAAGGTACATTATAGTCGTTCCCTGTGATTATCAAAGGAAAAGAAACAATACAAGTGAAAGCAAAAGTGTGCTAGTATCCCAAGATATGGAGTCTTAATAGATCAAGAAGAATCAAAAATCTAGTAAAAAGAGATCTAAAATTAAAAGTGGAAAGAATTAGCGTATCAAAGTTATGAAAGCCTCAATATAACCAAGAATATATGCATTTGCTAGCTTTCAGCTCTTCTCCTAATCTTACTTTAATTAGTTTGTATCCACTTCGATGTTCTCACAAATTTTGTGACAATTAAGATGCAACTAATTAATTCAAGTCCACTTAAGACACACTAAAACTTGAAGGCAGTTATTATGAGGAAAATGCCCGTCTGAATGCTATCTCCTTCTGGGTACTTATCGACAACAGTAGCATAAAAATATTACCTTTAAGAAGGCTTTGACCTGCTCTTTGCATTGACTGCGATGGCTCCACCAAATTAATCGTCTCTAGAGAACGAGGCCACACCTCCATCATTGCCCTACGTTTAACCACAGTCAGAAACTAGAATGCAAAAAATTAAAGGACAGCTCGGTAGAAAATAGTGACAGTAAAACAAACCTATGCACTTGATTGAGAATTTACACAAGAAAAACACAAACAAATTAGGGCCTCACCACATTGCTGATCCTGTTCCAGCCCCGAAGTCCAATATTTTTGCTGGCGTAAAATCTGGCACTCTTCTCTTTACCTACAAAATCAATTTAAGCCATCAAATATTGAGGCTTACCATCTTTATATCTGAAGTCTGAATTCAGAAACTCAAATATCCTATTTGCTGATGTTTAAGTGTGCGAAAAGGTAAGCACATATCTTGGGATTTTAAAATTATGTCCACAATTTCCATGAGCCAAAAGTTTTGCACATACGATTACTTCAAGCAATTTAATATACTTATTTATAGTCTAGGTCTCCAAAATCAGGTAAATCAAGATGACAATATTTCAATCAAATTTCAGCAACACTCAAATCACCCAAAAAAAGGGGACTTTGCAGACGGCCATGGTAAATGAATTTAAGCATAACACACATTTTTGTACCTCACTAAGGACACGGTAGAGAGCAGAATAAACAGCCGGCATCCGTGCAGCCAAGTAAGCAATAGTGTGATCCTCCTGATACTTAAGGCCAATATCGCCATAAGAACTTTTGACTTTCCACCTCTGGGCCTGTTCCATAGACTTGAGTGGATCTTCTACCAGCCCCTTGGAGCTCGTTGTCGGCAAAAGTAAATTCACCTCCTTGATTTGATTGAACGATCGCGACAAACTCAGCACCTTTCTCCTCATATGTTCAACTTCTTGCTCTACATTAATTAACCCAATTATAACGATACAATGCGTGGACTCAAATATACTTTCGCAGCAATCATTTCATTTTTACCTCGGATGTACTTTTTGATGGCGCGGCGGAGGCGGACGGGAACTATGTGGCATCTTTGGGATTGTTTGGCAGCGAGCTTGAGAGATTCGGCGGTGAACCTGGGAGAGATTAGGGATGCCATTTCTGGTTTGCTGAGATTTCCCGCTTCTGAGGATCAAGATTTCTGGTAGTGCTTCAGTTTGCGTAGGGTTTTAGAATGAAAATGACCGTTTCATCTGGTGCTATTTGTGATTGTCCCCCCACTTTTTGAGGGAAGTGCTATTTGTGACTTTCGGCCTAGAAACACCTTACATAGGGATTGCGCTATTTGAACAAAATATAATAAAAATTTTAACAAAACTAACAACAGAATCCTATATTTCAATATATATATATATATATATATTGTTGAGAAAACATGTTATTTATTCAACCATTACCCCCAAAAAACGGGGTAAGAAAAATAGAAATACAAAGTATTCATAAATGTGTTCCCGGCCTATTCAAGGCAAAGGAAGCAAGTGAATGTGCAACACGATTCTGTTCACGTGGGATATGTAAGCAAAGGCCACATCTCCTATCAATGAGAAAATCAAGAATATGACGAAACAACGGAGCCAGGCCACCTGGACAATCCGGATTATTAGGGCCTTGGACGACCCTCAATGCGTCCGTCCTCACCTCACTAACCCATATCGAATTGTCTTTAAGCATTTGCAAACCATACCGTACCACCATCGCCTCCGTTTGTTCCACACAATAAACTCGATTAAGAGTAATAGCAAAGGCCATCACTACTTCTCCATCCTTCCATGCATATCCTTAAATCCCCACTGACTGCTCTCGCACAGCGGCATCAATTACCGAAGTCACCCCGTCTGTGCATCCCTCTCTCCCTCTCCATACAGGTCCAAGCACTGACCACCCGTCCGCTGCTCTTCTCTAGTCGCCATCCGATAGTTATCCAAGTAGAGTAATGTCTGGTCCCTAATGATAGATCCATCCAACACTTTTGCCCGGAAGATATGTCTATTTCTCGCCCTTCCTAGATGGCCCGTATAATCATCACCATATTCTCCTTATCCTTGGCATTCTGGTCCTGAAGAATGGCAGCCAGAAAATTTTGAAAATCCAGTCTGTCGAGCCTCTTAAGCTTGCGCCAGTAGCCCGAGCTGTCCCACACTTTTTTGGCCCTTTGACATCACACAAAAATGTGGTTGTTTCCCTCAATAATCCCGCATCCCGCGCACGTAGACCCACAACTAATATGGTGTCTAGAAAGATTTTCCGGCGTAGGAAATGCGCCATTGAAGAGTTTCTATACAAACATTCGGGCCTTTGAAGGGAGCTTCATCTGCTAAAACAACTTCCACCACTGAACACTAGAAACCGAGCCGCTAGGCTGTCCACATTGTGGCACCGTTGACAGCATATTGTACCCATTCTTGACCGAGTAAACCCCCATTGGTGTATGATGCCATAAGAGTTCACCCGGTTCTTCAACACCGCCAATAGGAATAGATAACACAGCCTCTACGTCCACTGGCCCAACAGTGACCGAACCAATGGTGTATTCCAACCCTCATTGCCGTCCAATAACTCTTTCACCCATTACGGTCCTCATTATGACCTAGTTATTGGCCTAAAATTCGTGTGACAGGGTATCCACTTGTCATAATAAATCCGTACCTGTTCTCCATTCCCCACCCGTCACTTCGTCCCCTGACTAATCACCTATCTACCCCACCCGTACTTTTCCAAAGGTAGGAGGAACCTGTCTTGTCTCTCGCATCAAGGATACTACAATCTTGAAAATATTTTGCTTTTAACACTTGCACCGCTAATGAGTTCGTGTGTCATCTTAAATTTTATGGACCAAAAGTCAAGAGTGGGACAGTCAAGTCAAGGTCAAAACTTAATTATTTGGGTCAAAATTAAAGTTATCAAAGGGTAAAGTAAAAGAATTAAAGTTGAAGGATTTATAGGCCAATATTATTTTATTAAGGACCAACTTATAGCAAGTAAGAAAGTCGACGGACTTTGAGTGCAATTATCCATATAAAGGTAAGAATTCTTGTAAAATGGAATTTCACACACAAAAACACACTACACACACACTCAGCTCGGTAGAAAAAAAACAAAATGGAAGGGATAAAATGAAAATAAAAAGAAAATGGAAGGAAAAAAGGAAAAGAAAGAAGGGGTTTGCACGTTATTAGCTTGGTTTGACACTTGGGCTCTTGATTTCTTGGTACAATTTCATATGGGTAAGTGAAATAGTTATTTTTAGGGTTTATGTATTTTCTATTGAGTGTTAAATTTGTTATTTATTCCTATGATTTGAGGTTAAATAATTGATATTTATATGGAGAGAATAATGAGTTTTATTTTTATTCGCTTCTATAATATATTATGGGTTGATTTTCATAAAACCTAGATATGAAAAAAAATTGGGATTTTTCATATATGGTTTGAGGTGATAAATATTAAAAGAGAAATGTTGCGTTTGTTGATGTAATTGAAAATTTTTGAAATATATGCATGTTATGAGAATTTTGAGTTTAAGGTTAATAAGGTTGATCTAAGGAATTTTTATAGGATGGAGTACTTAGGTTATGATTTAGCCATTTTACAAGTTTAAATGGCGTGAAGTTATTCTTGGACATGAAAAGAGAACCATACAAGTGTTAGTGTAGAATTATGGAGAATTAGTATATGAAATTATGGGTTAGAAAGAAAACATTAAAGCTGGAATTTTGAAAGAAGTGTTCTTTGGGACTTTGAAATGAATTTCGTAACATTTTGTTAAATTAAATGAAGCTTTTGGATTAATTGCAATATGGAAATCTTGGTCTTTAATACAAAAGGAGAGTATAAGAGGTTAACATGGAATTCTATGAAAGCCAAGCATATATGTACAAGTTTAATAAAAGAATCAAGGCTATAATTGGATTTTGGAAAGGATGAAATTTCTACCCTCCCAATTTTAGAAGGTCATAATTGATTGTATAAGTCGAATTTTAACAAGATACAAGTTGGAAAACTATCCTCTATGAGTTGTCTATCATTGAAAATTCGAATGACATCGTTTGGAGACCGGTAAGGGTTTTTATGACCTGTTTTGTGAGGATGGTCAGTTTTTACCCGAGAACGAGATTTTGGGAAGTAGGAAAATATTTTGGTGTTTCGATTGTAGTTTTCTTCAGCTCAATTTCATATGTGATGAACATATATGAGTTTCTTATCTTCTAGGAGAATTTCATAAAAACACGACATCATTTTTTATTTTAAAATGGCTTTGAATGGGCATTGTCAAACAAGGGGAAAACTTAATGATCCTTGTTCGAAAAGTGAGCTAAGTCTCGATTTAATAAGTGGTGTTCATGTTTAATGAAAGAATTTAGTTAAATGTAGAAATAAAGAGTAATTATTGAACTTTCTAATTTAGTGTATGGTAATAAAATGATTACCTAAACTAGAAATGAATATAACTCCGTGAACAAAGGAGAAGTAAAGGAATTGAATTACTTATTGGTAAGGGAATTGAGTTATATGTATGAATTATAAAAATAGAAAGGAATTAGATGTTAAGTAGAATTTTTATCAAATGTTACAGGAATGATAAAGATCAAAAGGAAATGAAACACGAAATGATGCTACTTAGCTGGTGAGTGGAGATTATTCTCTTCTTTTCTTTCTAAATGAAAATGTATATTATGCTTTGATTTCACAAAAATTCGTAATGTTTTATGATGAATGTATTTCCTTGAAATTTCATGAAAGTTGATATTTCTTAGAAAAGTTCATGTGAATATTTGTATGAAATGGTGTTTCATGATTTTAAAGAAATGTTTGAGTTACCTCAATTTGTATCCAATGTTATGATATACCGCCTACGGGCGAAGGGGCCTATGGCTCAAGCTGACCAAATGAACGACGCCCAGGCGAATGGGCATATGTGCTAGTTATGGCGCAAGTTGTTTAATTGTGTCGCCTAGGGCGAAGGGGTCGTAAGGTACCTATGGCCCAAGCTGACCGTCTACGCGCGTATGACTTGTTATTATGATCATGAGGTATGTTGGATACGCTTAGGGGAAAGTTTTATAAAGATCTTGAAATGAAATGATTTTCATGATACTTACGAGTATGACAACGTTTCTATAAATGTTTCGATGTGAGATGAATTCGAGTTGATGAATTTTATGATGATTGTTTGAATGAAATGGTGTTTATGATGTTTTCTAGTATGTAATGATTTTATCAATATTGATATCATGCTAGAATGATGTTTCAAATGATGAAAACCAATAAGTGGTTTGCCCATCTTACGGGATTTTACAAAAGAGGTATTTTCGACCTTTCAAAGCATATTTATTTATAAAACCCCACTCACTAAGCTAGTTATCTCATATGTTTCCTAAATGATTTTCCTTCCAGGTAGAAATGGAAGTTGGGCAACGCATCTAGTCGAGCCTGCTACTTCAAGCAATCGAGCCACCACATATAGATTTTATGTGTTTGTTGTTACTATAAATCTTAGGCTTTAATATGGTTAATTTATTAGAATGTATTGGGGGTATTCGGGTGAGTTATACTTGGTTTAATAAATTTTTTCATATATAAATTGTTGTTTGAAGTGAATGAGGAGTTATGGGGTTGGTATGGAGTATTGGTACAGGTTGGTTTGTTGATAGTTAGGGGATATATTGCCAAAAAATTTCTCTAATAGGCAGGATGTTTATGTGCCTTAATGGTAGATTCTAACTTTTAGTTGAAATTTTATCGTCGCCGCACGTCACGCTTCTAGTAAGTTAAAGAGACTGGGAACGGGACGTGTCAGTTCGGGCTCTTCAATAATCTCCATACATGCTTAGCCACCAGAGCCTGATTAAATAGAGTCATATCCCTAAAGCCCAGCCTTCCTTTAGTTTTGGGGAGACAAAGTTTACTCCATTTCATCCACGCCATACCTCACCCCTCCCTCTTTGCATTCCACCAAAATCTTAACATTAAGCTACGAATGTCATTACATACCGTTGTTGCCATCCTAAAGAGGCTCATGATGTATATGGGGATTGACTGCACCACAGATTTAAGCAGCATTTCTTTCCCTGTAGCCGATAACAATTTCGTTCGCCACCCCTGCATCCTCTTCCAGACTCTCTCACCGATGTAAGCAAAGGTCCTCTGTTTGTTCTTTCCACTAGCACAGGCAAACCAAGGTAAGAATCACGGCTCTGTGCTAGTTCTTTCCACTAGCACAGGCAAACCAAGGTAAAAGTGATTGCTGTTTTTTCCACATTAATCTGTTGTCCTGATGCTCTCTTGTAATTCTCCAAGATGTTCAAAACCTGCTGGACATCCTGATGTTGTGCTCTTGTAAAAATAATGGAGTCGTCTGCAAAAAACAAGTGGTTAATCCTTGGCACCCTTCTGCACACCCGCTGTCCAAGCACCAAACCATTCCATTCAGCTCTCTGAAGTGCACCTGAAAATGCCTTTTTCAGCCGATTTGCTAATGCTTTTGACACAATTTTGTGTCGGTAATCCTTGATCCTTTCTGGATTCTTCCTCTTTGGGATCAATACTATCACTCTCTTGTTAACCTCTGCCACTGATCTCCCTTCATTCAAAACAGCCAAACACTCCTCCCACCACTTTCTCCCTAACAATATTCCAATGTCTCTGATAGAAACCCACATAAAACTCATCGATTCCCGGGGCTTTATAGGGTGCCAAGGATTTTAAAGCTTGATAGACTTCCTCTTCGTCAAACTCCTTATTCAAGAACTGAACCGCCTCATCAGATAAACTGCACTCAATACCCTCCAAACCCCATTATAACTCCTCTCGGGATGGCTTTTCACTGGTAAACAATGAAGAGTAAAAATGTTCTAATATTTGAACCACGTTGTTCTTACCTCTCACCCATTGATCATTGTCATCTTTGAATTGGTGAATCAAATTCCTCCTATTGCTTGCTGGCTTTCTGATGAAAATATTTTGAATTTCTGTCTCCTTCCTTCAACCATTCTAATAGGAAGCATTGTCTCTAGAGAGTAATATCCCGCTCCTCTAATAGAGCAATATCCAGCTCCAACACCTTAATGTCAGCCATCTGTATCCCCGTCTACTCCTCATAGAGGTTTTTCAGTTGTTCTCTTTTTTCTTCCAAATTATTCCCCAACCCTTAAAATTCTCCTTGCTCCACCTTTTCAAACCCTTCGTGCAATGATCCATCTTAAGTACCACTTTTCCAAATGCCCCTACCTCACCCAAACGTCCCACTTCTTCCCATCCTCCCTTCACCACTTCCTCGTACCCCCTCCTTTTATCCAAAATGGCTCGAACCGGAAAAATCTCCCTCTGAAATCACCATTTGCATATCCCGGTTAGCGTTGTAAATAAAGTAAAATAGGCCTATGATCTGAATTATTAAATGGCTAATGGTCAACCCCTGCTGTTGGATAAAGTTTGCGCCAATGACTACACCCTATAAAACGGTCCAACCTCGCCTGAATGTTTGCCTCCCCTTCTCTTTTGTTGTTCCAAGTGAAAAATGGACCTTGAAATTGGATTGAAAAGAGCCCACATTCAAATAAAGTGTCATGGAAATCCTGCATCCAACTAACCTACCTTTCCTCACTCCTTGTTCTCTCATATAACTCTGAAGTCTCATTAAAATCCCCCACGCACCCATGGGAGCGATCCTATGGCACCCAATCTTATCAACAATTCCCATAACAAATGATGATCAGATGTATGTGGGTTCCCGTAAAACACGGTGAAGCGCCACTGCTTGCCAAATTCATCCCGCACCCATGCATCAATATGTCCTTTAGAATAAGATTTAATCTCCACAACCCATTTGTCACTCCAAAGCAACATGAGACCTCTACTACGACCTTCGCTATCCATAACAAAATTATGTTGAAAACATAAGTTCACCCTCATATCCGCTGCCCTTGCACCATACAATTTAGTTTCAGACAGAAAAACTAAACCGAGGTAAAAAGATCGAACCACCATTCGAACTCCTGTAGCCGTACGAGGATTCCCCAGTCCCCGTACATTCCAAATATGGCAACCCATTACGTTCGGCGAGTTCTGCTTTGATTGGTCTCGTCAACATATTCCATCTCTTCCTCTCTCCCCTCTCGAAAACCTTCAGCCTTAACTCTCTTTTTTTTTTACCATTCCCACCACCTCCTTCGCCACATCCGTCCTCTCATTCAATTATCTCTTATGCTTCTCCTCTTTGGCAGGGAGCAAGCAAGAATATCTTTCGCTCTTACAACCACCACTCCATTCTTTGGACTAACTTTTTTTCTTCCTCACTTTTTTTGCTGACCCCCAGTATTTTCGAACCCTATGTCCCTCTTTCTCCGTCCCCACCCCCTCTCCATGTGAAATTTGTGTATCAAGTTTCTCGCATTCCTCCTCTACCATCGCCTTCTGCCCTTTCCCTCCACTACCAACTGTTACCCCCTGACCACCCCTACTCATCTCCCCTGACTTTATTTCTTCTTCCTTCTCTCCCCCCGCTTCCTTTCTATCTTCACTACCCACGTAACCCCCCTCTGTATACCTATCAACTACATCTCCACGCTACTTTCAGCTCCTGTTCCCTACTCGTCGTTCCCATCCCCGCCTAGAACGAACGATTCTGGCTAGAACTTTGGCCAAACGCACGACTGCCCATCGGTTGAATTGGTACAGCCCTCAAGTTGTCTCTGTATCGGCGATCGCCCAGAAGAATAGTCCGCCCTCCATCCTTCAAGAAGTCAATATGTCGATGTCCTATAAGTCTGCAAGAAAAGCAAAAGTCCAGCAATTTCTCATATTGGATTGGAATAGTTAATTCACCATCTAACCCGTCCATGCAAAGCCAGACACCCTTCCATAGAGGCTTCTCCATGTCAATACAAACCTTTATGCGTGTAATTGTGTTCTCCAAGTCAATAACCTCAACCTCTCCCAGTTGGTCCCTTATCGCCTTTATACCCGCCTCCGTTGCACAAACCAACGACAGTCGTGGAAACTGGAGCCAGAATGCTATAAGATTAAACTG
Source organism: Nyctanthes arbor-tristis (assembly GCA_963692815.1). NCBI lineage: Eukaryota > Viridiplantae > Streptophyta > Magnoliopsida > Lamiales > Oleaceae > Nyctanthes > Nyctanthes arbor-tristis. The sequence goes on along the minus strand of CAVNYN010280680.1, from coordinate 42,689 downwards.
TATTCGGTCTACTTCCCCCATACCTGCCGGAATTACGAGAGATAAAACTTGTTTATTGAAAAGCCATGGACCTCCATTCATAACCCGACGTCTTATCATAATCCTAATCAAAAGTAAAAATAAAAGTATTGTTCCACTTGAAACCCTCCCTCCATCTTCCATATAAGTCGAAGAATAGTATCCAAACCCTCCTTGTTAGCCCTACAATTCCCAATAAGTCGCCCCACCAAAGCATTCTTCGTTCGTTGCACCACATTCTCTACTGTGCTCTTATTCAAAACAACCATTGGATCCGAATCTTCGTCCAGTTGAAGATTTTCCCAAAGATCAGCGATAGTATTGGTATCCATTGTTGAAGAAACGCCAGAAAATACACGGAAACACGTCCCGGCCGCCAATGAAACACTAGCCAAAAACACCAACACTAATAGCTGGAAAAAAACCCTAATCTCTCCCAGAGAGAAGATAGGGTAGTCGTATTTCTTTAGTTTGTGGATAATTGAGCCACACTCAATTGTTATTTATTTTTCAATATATTATATCACTTTTAAATGATAATAATAATAATCTTATAGGACAGATGTCTATTTTTTTTATACAAGAAGAAAATAAGGAATGAATATGTATGTTTTGAATTTGGAACCCCTACCCAAAATGTAAGTATATCTAACTCTTACAATACTTATTCGAACCACAAGACACATGCCTATTTAGTCACATTCTTTGCTACTATTTTTTTTTTAAATCCAATAGTATCCACACACGTGCGTTGAACAAGTAGAATACAACAATACATTATATACAAATACAATTATCGATCGATTATTTTAAAATGGTCAATATAATTGAAGAACAAACTATTGAATGATTGAATTATAACTATTTGAAAAAAATATATACATATAATACAATATAACTATAAACTTATTTAAATACAGAACAAAGCATGCCACTATAATAAGATGTTGTAAACTCAATCGTAATATAACTGAAACAACAGACACATGGTAATTACATTGAATTGTATCCAATGAGTAATAAACAAAAAGAGAATATTTGTAAGGATAACAATAAATAATATTGGGGAAACTGTGACAAATTCAGCATTATTATTAAAAGCTGAAAAAGCTCCGACATACGACACAAATATTATGAATATAAATTATTATTAATTTAGAGAAACCAGAATGATGCGTTACACCTCTAAAACTTTAAGCATAAAGTATCCATTGAATATAAAGTTTGTATATACTCCTTGTAATCATATTAGAAGATGTAGAACCTCTTAGGTTGAAAAAATGTGAATGTGAGCATTAAGAAAACTGTATTCCCTTGTAAAACATACATATTTACGCTATATATATAATCACGCATGATAACACAAAACCGCAAATTTTATATATTAAATATAGCGTAATAGTTTGTCACACAAAATTTCCATAACTCGATAGTTGGAACTCAATAGCTGAAGAAAGAATAAGAGCAAATCAGATTAACAACTCATTGACTAAATTACACATGTTCAATCACTCCAATAGCAAATCAATATAAATCACTCGGATGTCAATGATATCTAGAAACTCTTAAACAATGCCATAAAGTAAACGGTAATGTCAAAATACAAATCAACAACTCTATCAAATTATTAATTCAAATCAAGGAATGGAACTATAACTAATGGTGATAATCAATAGGGAAACAAAGAGTAATTCAAAATTTGACATGAAAATAATACTTACATTGCATTGATAATTTTCAAAGAGTTGCCAGTAATTACTAAATTAATAATCTATTAAAAAGGATAAATACCTTAAAAATAAATGACACGGTGATTTGTATTTCACAAAGAAAATGCACCAAAGACACCCACCTGGTAATATTTTGTATCAAAGGAACAAAAGAAAAAGTAATTAATTAGTTAAGTTTACAGAAATTTAGTAGAGAAAAGTAGAGGAAAGATAATAATTACCAAAAGAACATATTTACATACAACTTGTTGCAGTACATGTTGAAGATACAAAGAAAACTAACAAAGTGTTTGGCAACTATCCGGACTATAATTTGGATTATAATGTACGATGTGGCATCATTTTATTAGTTTTTTTTTGTAAAAAGTAAAAGATTGCGACTTGACTTTTACTTTTTGAAAAAAAGTAAAACCAATGAAATAATACCGTGTGGCAGATTATAATCCAGATTATAATCTGAGTGGGTTCCCAAACACTTTGTAAATAACTCTGAATAAAAGCTAAATGAACAAAAATTATTATTATAACTCAATTATTACACTGTAAAAACATATAAAACACAAAAAATATGGATAAGATCAAGCATAAATTTTTTCACTATCAATTTTAACTCCCTACAAATAAATCATAATAAACAGAGTATAAAAATACAAGAAAAGAAAAAATCATGAGCATACAAAGAACAAAATCCAAAAACAATAAACTATAATACATGTGAAAAACATTAATTAAAAAAAATAAGTCAGCCCGATGTCATAATGACACCAACGGTCATAGGCGGGAAACCGAGGTTAGACTACCTTTGATTTATATTATTATTACTAGTATCCTCACCCGTACGTTGCACATGTAGAATACAACATTACATTAATCAAATAGAGCATTATATCCAAATGCAAATATCAATTTATTGTTTTATATTGGTCAATATAATTGAAGTACAAAACTAAATGAAACATCTATTTAAACTAAAAGAGATATTGTAAACCAAAATATAATATAACTGAATCAACGGACATATAATAAGTAAACTGAAGTGTACCCAACGATAATAAATAAACAAAGAATATTTGTAAGGAAAACTGCAATAAATTTTGGGAAAATCGGACAATTCCAGCATTATTATTAAAAACTGAAAAAGTTCTCATATTACACTAAGATTATGAATACAAATTATTATTACCCCAGAGTGCATGTAGTGATATAAACTTTTCTATATACTCCTTGTAATCACTCGAAAAGATATGGAACCTGTTAGCATGAAATAATGTGTATGTGAGCATTGAGAAAAGCTGCATTATCATGGAAAATAAACATGTTCATTCTAAATTAATGCAATTTAGATTAAGAACAAAATACCTAAATTACACATGTTCAATCAGTCCATCAGCATGTCAAAATAAACTATCCAAAGGTCAATGATATATTGAAACTCTTAAGCAATGCCATAAAGTGAATGATATTTTCAAAATAGAAAGCACTCACTATATATAATTATTAACTCATGTGAATTAATATAGCAGAGCATAATTCAAACCACATAATGAAACTCATACTGCATTGATAATTGTAGAAGATCGCATCGCTTACTAAATTAATATATAATAAAGTATATAACATACCTTAAAAAACAGAAGACGCAATGAGTTGTATTTCAAAAAGAAAATGCACCAAATATGCCCAGCTGTTAATATTTTGTATCAAAAAAAAAAAAACAAAGTAATCAATTAGTTAAATTTAAATTAAATGCAATAATGATAAAGTTACCAATTTGAGACATGTATTATGATGAATGATAGGAGCAAGATGAATAAATACGCAAGAATAAAAAATACATAATGACAACAATTACAACAAACATTTATTATCAAGAACTTTAAAATAAATCATAAAACTTAGAGTTACATAATGAAAAAACAGAAATTCATCATAAATATAGGACCAAGATGAATAAAGATGTAAGATTAAAAAATACAGAACCGTAATCTAACCTGCTTGTCGACAAAGATAAACTCAAGATTATTCTCTGTCTGGTCTGCTCTCCGTATCTTGACATCCACTTACTAACACATCGAACCTTCACACGCCAATCCATTCTTTTCTTATTGACGTCTCTAAGCGTATTGTTATTAACCATATTGATATATTTGGATATTGATAAATTGAAGAATGAAGTTACTTCACCAAATAGAGTAATGGGCTATAAGAGTGAGGGAAAATGTGAAATAACCCTTAAACGTGTAGGGAATATATAATTTAAGGCAGAAGAAGAAAAAAGATAACGATGTTGTGATTTATCTACTTACCAAAATTGGATAAATCAAGACAATAAAAAGAATGCGTCTCTATTACTAAATCACAATTAATATGAAACAATTCTATTTACCATAATTACATAAATCAATAATTATGTTTTATTTACCATAATTACGTAAATTAATAAGACAATTAGTGGAGGATTGAAAACTAATCTACTTACCATCTATTATATAAATCAATAATTCTGTTATATTTACCATAATCACACTAATTAATAACCCAATTAGTAGAGGATTGTAAAATTATCTACTTACCATAATTACATAAAGCAATAATTTGGTTATATATATCTATGTACCATAATTACGTAAATCAATAAAGCAATTCTTGGAGGATTGCAAGTAAGTCTATTTACCATAAATACATAAATAAAAAAATTCTGATTTATGTCTATTGCAAACATATAAGTTTTTATATCTAAAATAAAAAGGAAAAAATCATTGATATTAACTTAAATCAAAATATATGGGATGAAAATAATTTGTCCAAACTTTAGCTCGTAGCAATTAAGAAAAGCTAAAGACAGCCGCATGATCAGTAGATAATATGTAGTCCAAATTACCAAAGGAAACAGAACTTATGAGACCATTGGAACCACCCAATTTTGCTGACTTCAGAACCAGTTGACAGAAGTCAGATGCTGCTCCATATACTTCAAATGGCATGACATGGTATGTCAAACGAAGTTCACTTTTTTTTTTTTTTTTTAATTGTGGCAACGAAAATAAGTTAATATTGAAACAAAATCACATATAAGGACGACACAAATATATAAATAGAATTGTCAAACTTATTATAGTACCAAAGCTCAATAAATTCAAACAAATATATAATTTGATATGTTATAAGTCTCAGAATAATATTCGATGTAAAAACTGAAAAGAGTCCTATGACATAAAATTAAAAGTTCTCATATGTACTTGTTTGGTTTAGCATAAAAAAGAAAAGCGAAAGTTGCTTTAAATTGTTCTTAACATGCATGTTTGTACCGCCACTCTTTTTTTCTCATTGTAAAAGCAATTTTATACCATATATCATCATAAAATAAGTTTACTAGGATTTAATTAGACTAACAACTTACAATAAAATTGTCCACGTTGCCGGAGCTGTGGCTGCTTCGGGGTCAGTCGTTGCCAGCTCTTCTGTTGTCGATCCAGAGGAAGCAGAGACGAGGTTGATTCGGGGTCAGATGGTGCCGGGGCAGCAACTACTCGGCCGCATCAAGGTATGCAACCACCGGAGCAGCAACCACAGTACGGCTCAGCCGCTGTCGGGTACATACAGTCGCCCAAAGGTGCGGCTGCCAGGGACGGAGAGGCAAAAGGCAGCAGCAACTAACGGAGCTCACACGCTGCCAGATATTCGGTTGTCAGTCCAGGCGTGGCGACGACGGGCTGTGGTTGAGAGTCCCCAGAAGCAATTGCAAATTACGGTTAAACGCAAGAAGAAAGAATAAAATGTTTCACAAACCAAAACTACGGAAACGCCATTGTCTTGTAAAAGAAAATAAAAAAACACGCTTTATGGAAGAGAGAAAGGGGAAAAATTAGGCTGATGTCATAATGACATCAGTGATTATTGGCGAGAAACTGGAGTCTTGACTACTGTTGATTTATATTGTAATAGATTATTATTATTATTATAGATATAATAACTGGGTTGAGGAAAGACCATTAAGGATTAAAATGATATTAATCACTTGGTCCCCAATTTTCAAATGATATTTATCATCCTCCAAAAGCAGTTATTTCTTTTCAATCCAACCCTTTTGTGTTTGTAACTTACCACTGCCACACCTTTGGCGTGTTTAGCTTATCGGAAAGGGTACAAAATATACTCATGAGGGTAGGTTAATATACTCCATAGTCCATACCCATATGTGTGGTTTGAAATGAGTCTCACTTTTTTTTTTCAAATCAATCACCTATGTATTATCACATGAGTGTGAGGTATATTAACATACTCTCACAGGAGTATATTAAAATATTTGGAATAATTCAGAATATTACTTTTTACAGTGAAAACCGACTATAAGATTGATAATTGCAAAGAATTTTAGAGAGGGATGGACTGATAGAGACTAGTACTTTTCAGTTCATTAGAGTATAGTACTTGGTGATTAGCTTTTATTTACAATTTACATGCTAGTTATTATCCAAAAAATAAAATCCAACCAGTGAGTGGGAAATTCTTACATTTGACTTCATTTATATATTATCACGTGATAATAAAAATAAAATAAAACACGATTTGATGGTATATACGGCCTTGTTTATCAATTGGTAAGTAGAATTCATAGCACATAATAATAATTTTTAAATTATTACATTTTTACCGAAAGGGAACGATATAAAAATATCTTTTTATTTTCACTTTTTCTCTATCTTTTCACATGCTCATCTTATATTATTTTTCTCTGAATTTTTCACTTGACTCTGGATGGCTTAAAAGTTTGGAAGTACAAGGATCAAAAACCATGATTTCGGAGGCAATCCATAGCCGTGCGGCTTGTGCTAAATCAGACCCCAAATTCGACGTTGAAGCTTCATTACAATCCGAAAAGTATTTCCCACTTATATTCACAAGACTTGGATGTGTTGCAACATAACAAGTTGTAGCAGCAGCCTGAAAAAAAATCATATTAAGTCAAGAACCTAACATTTTGTTATTGAAAATGAAAATATTTTAACGATCTTCAAATTACCTGCTGGATGGTCTTCACGAATTTGGAAGCCATAGTGTAAATTAAATCTGCAAAAACAATATCTATTTTATTCTTAAATCTGTTAAAATTGATTAGAAAAATAATTTCATAAAGGAAATATATATGAATATAATAATTAATTTAACTATAGATATAATAACCAGTAACGAGGCCTTCGCGATCTCTATTGAGTCTAGTCTTGGCAGTTCCCGGATTAACACAGTTTACTGTTACATATGCCTCCATCTCCTGCATGCATACTAAATTACTAATACTTATAATTAAATATAATAATCAAATAAAATTACGATTATTTCTCAAAAAATTTACCAAAATCGACTTCTTTTCTTGATAATATATATATATATATATTTCCAAGTTAATTAAATAAAATAAAATGTGATTCAATAAACTTTGCCTTGAGTCTCCGTGCAAGTTCCTTGGTATGCAAAATGTTACATAGCTTCGATAAAGCATATGCACGACCCCCATTATATTCACTGTCAAAACAAAATAAATATAACTCACGATCTCATAAGAATTAGAAACCCAACACTCACAAGTCACAAGCAAGTGTATATATATACACCTTTTGTTACTAGTAATCAAACCGAGATAACTAATGACATCGCCAGAAAACCAGCTGTGGAAGCTAGACGAGACGTTTACTATCCTTCCATGAACACCAGTCGTCTTGGCGGTGTCGGCCATTCTCTTTAGCAGTAGCTTGGTCAACCAAAAATGACCTGGTTAATACACAATATTCACACAGACAAATAAGTACATCTCACGGGTGTTTTCGATTTGAATTTTTAATAAATTTTAACACATTATAATGTGAAATTCACAAGGACATTGATTTTGGGTACTGAGAAATTAATTACCAAGATAATTAGTAGCAAAAGTGAGTTCGATTCCATCTTTGGAGACGGCATGATCGTGCGAGACTATCCCGGCATTGTTTCTGTCAGAAAATAAACAAATTCAAGGCAGAATTGTAAGCTGCAAAATGTGTTTAAATGGCAACTGGTTTATAGATGAACTTGATTTATAAACCATCAGACATTATTTTATTGGTGATTGATAATTGTCAAAAGTTGATATATTTTATGAAATGTAGATTAAAAATATATATATATATATATATATTAATGTTACATGACAATTTTTAAATTAAGAGATCACATCTAATTTTATGTCGCGTCATGTTGTCATCTATCTATATGGTGCTATATTGGCATGAATCATCATATGTTTATACCCCTTACCCCATACTAGCCATAGACAGTTTATTCCATGATGATTGGATTCACATAAATTTTATATATATAATTTTTTTTTTGAATTTATATAAATTATATATTTGTATCAATAGAATACTAAAAGTTAAAGAAAGGTGGAGGGTACAATATTACATGAGGAGATTGAGAGGCAAATGGAGAGCCTCAAACTCGGCTGCAAATTTGCGTACTGAAGCCAGAGAGCTAAGATCTAGACCCAAAAGTATGATCTCCGACGCCGGGAATTCTGAGAGGATTCGAGCTTTGGCGACCTGGGCAGTTTTGAGGTTCCTGGCAGGCAAAACAAGCCGGGCTCCGCGTTTGGCCAGAACCCTAGCCGTCTCGGATCCGATTCCAGAGGTTGCGCCTGCAGTTTAACTCGCAATAATTTTCCGTTTCAGTCGAAACATGCATGCAGTCGGGATTTTTAATTTTACCTGTGATGATGGCGGTGACGGAGCCGAGATTAGGGCAAAATTCGGTGACTTGTTCGGCAGTGGAGTTGGAGCCAAAGCCGCTGGGGCCGGCGGCGCCGATCAGAAATTTGACAGTTTCAAGCATTTTTTTTTTTTTGAATGGGGCTCGAGTTTCCATATATATGTGGGAAAGGGAAAGAAATAGAAAGCGGCAGGGCTGCGAGAGGACAGCGGGCGATGTTTAAAGCAAAGTAGGAAGCAGATGCAGATTGCAGGGGTGGGGAGTGAATTGAGAGCAGAAAGTAGGGTTAGCTTTTTGCAGTGGGTGGGTGATAGATACAGATAGAGTATTTTTCTGTATGTATCGTCGGCTTTGTTCTGTACTGTCTTTGTTGACTGTGCAGAGGAGGAAAAGGCGGGGAGGATTAGAACAGGGGCTTTTATTATGGTGGTTGGCGCGGGATTGTCATTATCCCATCCCGTAATTTAGTGAATTTCCTTACAGGAGAGGACCTTTCTCTAAAGTGGGACTCTCTAATTTAAAGGGGGGTTTGATTTTCCTTTTCAAAACACATTATAATTTCATCTATCACTGATTTGACTACTATTCATTTATAACTATAAATTTCAAATTTCCATTAAATTTACACCACTCATTTCGCCTCATTAGGATTCAAAGTGAATAATGAGAATCAAGCAGCTAATTAATTTACGGTCCATTTTTTTTGTATTATAAATGAATTGATTTATAATACATTTTGAATTTTGAATTTTTAAGACACGTGACAAATTGTACAATTGACACTTCATACACTCATCACATCAAATAACAATTTTTCACTTTTCAACAAAATTTAACCAATCAAATTAAGCCACATGTCCCAATAATTCAAATTTCAAAAAATATTATTATAAATCAATCCAATTATAAACGATACCAAACGGACCTTGAGTAATGTTTTTCTTATATGAACTCGAGGAAAATTCTATTTTGATTAACATTTTCCAATTGAAAGCTGTGAAAATATTTAAAAATCAATCCAATTATAAACGACACGAAACGGGCTTTGAGTAATGTTTTTATTATTTATTATTTATCTATTTTCATCCTTGAGTAATGTTTTTCTTATATGAACTCGAGGTAAATTCTAATTTGATTGACATTTTCTAATTGAAAACTGTGAAAATATTTAGAAACCACTCGTAATCTCTCATCTTATGTGGTATACATGATTTGAAAACCTCCCATCTCACATGACACCTCAAGAGAGTTTTTGAACTTTACTCTTGAAATTGAAATATGAACGTTTATACGTGTCTTTCATTGTAAAAATGTCAACTAAAATGAAAATTATAATTTTTAATTTAAATAAATAGCATTACTTCTTTTAGGGGAAAAAATAGGGAGGTAGGGTGGGGAGAATGTGACTTGAATGTAAGTGAAAATCGCAATAAATATCCTTGGCCAGGTGAAATGTAAACACTTTATTGAGTGTCTAGCTCCATAAGAAACCAAATACATAGTTCCATATAAGGACTCATAAAAGATATGCCCTATCACATACTTTATCCTTGGCCACAAATAGCATCACTCCTTATTCCTTGGGAAATGATCTTTATATATCGCACGACATGATGTTTATGTGTCAAATGATGATGACAATTTAACTATAGTTTAGGGTGTTTATGAAAATAATTTTATAAGAAAACTTTATCAAGTTCCGTGTCAATTCAACCACAGGTAAATTTAATAATAGTCACTGAACTTTCAAATGGTAAGTATGGAAATGAAACTCAATAATCACTGAATTTTCAATATGGTTCACTGGTCCATCACTTCATTAACACATAGCTCATGGTATTACACTCGTGACTAATGGTGTAAGTATGGACTAATTTACTCACTAAATTTAAGAGTAAGTTAATTATTACTCACTGAACTTTGAAAGTGTAACCACCTACTTACTGAATTTTGAAATATAATCCAACATTCACTCAACTTTCAATCCGTAACCATTTATTCATTAAACTTTAAAATATAATCCAACACCAACCAAACTTTCAAAGTATGTCTACTTACTGAACATTGAATGTAACACGAATGAAACACTTTTGGTTGGAGAAGTTTATTAATTTTTAGTTTTTTGTTACTGTTATGTAAGAAATTTATGGATTGCTTTATACTAATGATGTAAATGGGTTGGGTTTAGGACAAATGAGAGGTCCGCCCCAACTCGACCTGTCAAAATTTGGGGACGGGTAGGGTTTGGGTCACGGTGTGAATTGAGTAAAACAACAAAAAAATGTTAAAAATTTACAACAAAAATAGGTTAAAAATTTAAATGTCCCAACCCGATTCACACCACGACCCGAACCGGACCCGTCCCCAAAATTTGACGGGTTGAGTTGGGGCAGACCCCCGATCTGTCTCAAACCCAACCCATTGACATCATTAGCATAACGCAATCCATAAATTTCTTACATAACAGTAACCAAAAACTAAAAATTAATAAACTTTTCCAACCAAGTGTTTCGTTTGTATTACATTCAATGTTTAGCAATATTTTGAAAGTTTAGTGAGTGTTGAATTACGTTTTGAAGTTTAGTGAATAAATGATTATGTATTGAAATCAGCGAGTGTTGCATTACATTTCAAAGTTCAGTTAGTAGGTGATTACACTTTCAAAATTCAGTAAATATTTATTACCCCACTCTTAAATTTAGTAAGTAGAGTTAGTTCATACTTTACACTTTAGCCACGTGTATAACACTATTAACTATGTGTGCAGAATGAGTTAATGAAGTGGTGGATGGTATACTGTGAAGAAAGTTCAGTGAGTATAATGAGTTAGTAGTTACAATTTGAAAGTTCATTGACTATATATTAAACTTACACCATGTTCTTTAAAAAATTAATTTGACACCCAATTACATGTTCTTTAAAAAATTATATTTCATAATTATTTATATTACTTTTTAATTATACATTATCCTAGAAAGTCGAATATCATTCTCGAACTCATTTTTATAAAATAAGACAGAAAATTCTTGGAGTCAGGGCCGGACTTGAGCGAAGGCTCAAGAGGCCCTTGCTTTGGGCCCAAAATATTTAGGGGCTCAATTTCAATATATATATATATATATTTTTTGGTGCCTTTTCTTTCTTCCTTTTTTTTTCTTTTTTTTTTAAATAAGATATTAGGCTATGCACTTATAATGAGAATGTGTCATGCATGTGAAAAAAAAAATTCAAATTCGAGTACTACTACAAATTTTAAAAAGTTATGTATCTATTCATTTCCACACCCAACTCATTCAAAGAAAAAAGAGATCGGAAGAAATCAATAAAAGGAAAAAAAATTTCAATAAGTTTAGCGTTATTTATTGATTGATGTTTATTTGGTTATTATTATTGCGTAATAATAACTAGTATTTTTGTTTTTTTTGCTTTATTTTTAACACATTATTTAAAAATAAAAAATAAAAAATCAACACGTACAGGTGCCCATTTTCTGGATTTTGCTTGGGGCCCATCAATTACAGGTCCGGCCTTGCTTGGAGTTCACAAGTGATGAAAATTTATATAGTATCTGTGAGTTTCATGATATATATATATATATACAGATATGATTTGTTTAATCAAATAATTTTGAAATAGAATGAAAGAAAATGAGTGTGCTAACACACACAGGCTCACTTTTTACTTTTTTAGTTTTCCCAAGTCAATTCTCAAAATTCAATTTCATACAACCCTTATATTAAACCGATCACTACACTTAATTAGTTTTGCACTTTCACTTCTAATTGTGGGAGGCCTTATGACAAAAAGATAGATAAAATCGAACACGACATTAATTTTTCCTTTTTGTTTTTATTTTTTGAAAGAACAACATTAAATTTTCTATAAACCGTTTTTATTTAAAAATAGAATTTGGGACAAACCAGTTGTTATTTTATAAGACTCACTTATACTATGAAATCTCTACTATTTATTACCATAAAAAATTATTTATATTTTTAAATAGAAATTATTTTTGAACGACCCCGACTACCAATTACAAGTAATCATGTGTATGAAACTGTGTGTGGTTTCACAAAATTATAGATGGTTTTCTAATTTGATGGTTTGTAATTGATAGTATGGAGGAACCCTATTTTGCTCGAAAAATTGTGACGGAATGTTTTCTTATACTTATGAGTATCTATCTTCTCCCAATATATAGCATTTACATTGACACGTCGACTAATGTGGGGTGATACAAAACAGTCTACTTGAAATTGTTGGACTCTATAGTGCAAGTGTGTAGTCCTCTTCCAGGTCAAACTTTTTTGTTTTATTTGATTATTATATTAAGAGAACAAAGTCGAAGATTTGAAAAGACTTATTTACGCAAAAGGCTCTTAGTGTTTAAGTTCATTGTGAAAATGGCTCCTAACCTTTCATTTTTGTGTTAAACAACCTTAACCTTTGTATTAGTTGCGGGACTCGTCCTTTGTCAAATTTTGGACCAACCGCGTTAGTTTTTTGAGCCGAACGAACCTCGTTATGATCACCGCTAAAATCGATATATTTTCTTTAAATTGACTAAGATGCCCTTAAGTTGAATAACATAAATATTTATTTACACAAATGACTTCTAAGTCCTAACGTTTAAAATTGTTGCAAAAATGGTTACTCAATTTAAATTATTTTTACTTTCAAAAAAAATTTATATTATTTTTATTAAAATTACTTTAAAAACCTTATATTTTTATTTAAAATATAAAAAAATATATTTTTCTTTGAATTCCACCAAAATCGCTATTGAATTCAATAGAAAAAAACATTATGGGAGATCTCAATTTCTTATAGAAAATAGAAAAATTTCTTATCTCAAATTTTCTGTTGACATGGGTAGATAAATCAACTAAATTTCTATTTTTTTTGTTTCAATAAATGACGGATTTTTTTTAAGTGATTTTTTGTTCATTTTTGTCTTTTTATATGTATTTAGTGAAGTTAAAAAATAATAATCTATTTTTACCTATAGAAAAGGTTAGGAGCCATTTCTTTAACAACTTTAAACGCCAGGGGTCAATTTGTGTAAATAAGCATTTATATTATTTAAAATTTAAGTGCATTTTGGTCAATTTAATTATAAAATGCTATGACTTTAACCAATCAACTACTAGACTTGGTCAAAATTAAACAGAAGAGATCATTTTCACAACTAAATAAATACAAAGGTTAGGATGTGACCTCTCGCGTGGAAATGAATGGTAATTAGGGGCCATTTTCTGTGTGACCTTAGACGTTAAGGGTCATTATGGCATAACAACAGAAGGCAATTGTATAACATCCCTGCTAGTGTACCGGAATCCGGATATCTAATTAACTGAGATGTGCTGATAGCTCTAAATAGGTTGCTGTATATAAGCCGCAAATTTAACAGCTGAATTAGGACAAAAGATGTAGTACAGACAAGATTATTGATGGTAGAACACCTAACAACACGCAGTGGTAATAACTAAATTCATCTCAATTGATAAATCTTATATACCGTAAGGAGTTGCTTAAAGGAACCGACGACTTTAAGGTGCGACATGTTCAAGGAACAGGCAATGGCGCGGCACACACTATAGCTTGTAGGGCTCGAGACTTTTGCACCCCATGCGTTTTAAATTCACCTCCCCCTGGTTGTTCCATGTCCTTGAATTGGATATTTCCTCTAATGAGAATTAAGCTTTTCTTTTTTCAAAATTAAAAAAAAAAAGTAGCATCGTCGTACAACAATGAGTAATTGAATGTGTGGATATATAACTTATTAAATTGGACTTGTAATTTAAAATCATCTAATGATAATGATGGCCACAACCATTGATTATTAATAGCATTATTCTAAATGAATAAGAACATTTCCAATGCAACAATATTAAAAGAATATTGTTTTTTGACAAATGACAAAAAAGATTATATGTGGAAACTAAATGCTTGACATTGTCTTCAAAGGCAATGCCATCTCTTGACACTTTCCTTAAGAATGTCTACCATTAATGTAATCAATTACTAAAATTTTCTCTCTCTTTTTTTTAAAGAATCTAATAATAAGTTGTCACATTTACATCATCAATATTTCTTGCATTGGAGACATTTTTTAGTGTAATGTCAATATATGTACTCACCATCTAATGATGTGATGATAACATGAAAAAAAACCAAAAGCTCTACCCTTCCATCTAAGGGAAGGAAGGGCAGAGGCCTTTGGTGTTTCCTCCAATCAAGAATTGGGGCCTCCCAAGTCACAATCACTAGCCAATAGGCTTTTCTCTCATGCCTTTCTTCGTTCATGATTCGATATTCTGGTGTCCTACGCGTAGAGGAACCACACCAATCCATTCCAAACTTGTTGGTTAAACTCTACCGCGGTGACGATATTATAGGGGAGGTCCTGTCGAAAAATAGCTCGAAGCTAGGTAACCACCACTGATAAAAAAAATTTATTTTAAACAAATAACGACATCACTGTCTCTTGTGGTAGGGTTTTTTTTGTCATCATTAAGTGATAAAGTAATGCTAAATAACAATAGTGGTGTTGAGCAACAAATTAGACAGTAACATATGACGATAACAAATGGAATTAAAGACACGCACATGTGATACATTTAATTTAACTTATCATTTATGTCATATAGACTATCGTTGAGCATCAATAGTGCTACACTGCTATATAATATTATTCTAAATGATAAATGTAATTAAATGTAGGAACATGCGTGTAATATATTAAACATGACTATTATTTAATACCACCTAATATGGAATGGTTAATTTGACACATAAATTTTAAATGCCCACATTCAATATGTATGGCCAAATATCTCATATTTTAAATGTATTCTATATTAATGGGATATAGTTGTCTATACTTCGTTGAAAGTGAACATTTTTCACACGGTGCACTGTGAACATTTAAACATTTCTCTAGTTGATTGACAACCACGATTATTATATAATAGAAAATCTCAAACTTTATTAGTATAAGTTATAAATAAAAGTGAAATAAAGGAGATCACACAATATTCCTAATCTAATATACTAACTAATAATAATAAATATCCTAAAATAAAACATTAATACACGCTATATTAAATATGCATGGCATGGTGCCTATTAATGGAAAAATGACAATATTTCAAGGCAGGTATGTATCCATAAATCCCCCGACCGGAACTTTTTACGTCGGAGAGAACCCGAATTCACACACATTTAACTATGTCGATCTCTTGTTCTTGTTGGGCAATATACCAGTTTTCCCCTTTCCAATTCAATTAACAACGCAACGGAAATAAATAACGAAAACAAGTACAGAAGAGGAAAAACACCAATTTAACGTGGCTCGATAAACCACTGACAACCACAGAAAGAGACTCTTTATTGATATAAAAATTCCTTATAACAATAAATTTTTTTTACCCTAACACTCTCTTTCTACACAAAGTGCTCTTCCGATCTCTCAAAAACGCCGTAAACAATACGCGTACAACTCTCTCACTCCAGCTAAACTTTCTTCTCTCTGTTGAAACTCTCTTCTGCCGGCTGCTCTCAATTTTTCCCTTGGCCCGCCGCATCACACTTTCTCTCTCAATTTTGTTTCGACTCTCTGTTCTCGAGTACACAAACACGTATACTTATAACCCAAAAATAAACCTTGCCTAATTCTAATCAAACTTAGACTTCTTTCCTTATTTTCTTGTTTCTTTTCTTGTGCACAAAGACAATCGTAATTTACTCCATGAGCCCTTCGTCTTTCACAATTAATTATTTTGAGTCAATTCTCAATAGTTCTTTCCTCAGCTTCAGAAATCGCCAAATTTTGATCATTTCGCCTACACTGTTCCATTGACGGGGATAACAGTCAATGGCAAGAAACTCGACATACCGGTATCGGTTTTCCGGCCGGATAGAACAGGTTCTGGCCAGACAATGATTGATTCCGGCGCCCAATACACATTTTTAGTAGATGAAGCATACACTAAGGTGAGAGAGGAAGTTGTGAGGGTGTCGGGAAAAATGCTAAAGAAAGGGTATGTGCATGGAGGAACGAGGGATGTGTTTTAATGGAAACCCTATTGAGATCCAACGGTTGATAGGCGATATGGTTTTTGAATTTGAAAAGGGCGTAGAAATTTTGATCAATAAGCAAAATCTGTGGGTGGAATATGATCTGGCTGGTCGTCGTGTGGGATTTGGTGCAGCTGATTGTAGCAAATCAGTTTAAAATTAGTCATATAGCATAAGGCCAGTTATATCTATACTATAATAATTACTAGTTACACTACATTTTTAATTAAAATTCTTAATTACAAATATGGTTATAAGTAAAATGACATAAATATCCGTTCATCATCTATCGTAAGCACAAAATGGGGGAAAACAGCCAAAAAATAAATAAATAAATAAAAGAATACACCACAACTCAAACCATAGTTTATTTGCTTACACCACAATAATTATGAACCCGAGAAAGATAACCACAAGCATAATCTTGTTTAATGATGGAAGCAAATAAAGGCAATGTTAAAATTAAACCAGAGTTCAACAAAAAAATTGCTATAGCGGCTCTGAGTGTAAGATAAAATTTTATTGATTTTTCTTGTGATATTTAAATTGCAATAATTAATTTAGGCACACGACGCTCTTCCGATCTTATCTAGAACCACGATTTTTTCCCCTTCTTTTTTCTTCTTCTTTTCCTTCATATTTATATATTAGGTTGGAATGGTCTGTTTGGTATGAACATCATTACAACCAATAAGACCAATATGAATCTAGTTTTAGTAATCATCGTCTATCTAGAAGGCTAATTATTAGTTCTCAGGATATTTAATCTAAGAACACTAGTTAAACCACCCGTGCAACTTACTAAAATATATTATTAGATAATTAAATATAAATATGTAATATTTACATCATGTAGAAAATATAAAAACACAAGTATACATTAATTGAATCAATAAAATCAATGGGCTTAGTAATTGTAAAGTTCATGATCGCTTAAAAGACAATATACATTCTTATATATAATCTTTCATACATGTATACAATAATGAAAAAATACTTGTTACCCGTCTCATTTAAAAAAATCCTAAAAAAATAACAAATTTAAAAATATATATATATATAATGAATTAAAAAAATTCAAATAACATTAATCTCACCAATACACACGGTAGAGATACTGAATTAACGAATTATGATATATTAGAGTTTGTTTTAAAATTGACATTTCAAATTTGATATTTAGTGAAAAAGATTAACAAACAAAACAAATGGACAAAATTGTTAAAATTTAGTTGTTAAACCTAATAATCATAGGTTCGAATCTTCTTTGAATTATTTCACAAAAATTTTTGTTAAAAAGAAAAAGAACAGTTACCGCGAGATTTACCAAATAAAAAAGGCGAAGAAGTCGGGGTACAAAAAGTACCGAAACTTAAGTGGATTAATTAATATATAGATTATTTTTTACAATTCGTCATTTTTTCTACAATGAAGTTATGGCGTGGGTAGTTGAGTTGGAGCTCCGGTTGAATCATGAGGAGAATGCAGATGAAAATTAAGGATGCTCTTTGATTTTTACAATTTATTTTAAAGGTTGAGATTATATTTGTAAAAAAAATGCGGTGTATTTAACAAAATTATGTTTTGATTGCAGTGTAAATATAATGTTGTGTCACTAGTAATTATTGTAGTATATGTATAATAACCCATAGCATAATTATATATACCAATACATTTCGTAAGAGCATTTCGGTTTCGGATGTGAAAAGGAGAAATGAACGGGGAAATGTAAAGGAAAAATGAGGGGAAATTGCCTTGTTTATATCCCTAAATTTGAGTTTTTGAGACACTATATATGGCTTTATTGGAGAAAACCTAAATTTAGGTTTTTTGTCCATGTTGGAAATGCTCTAATGGAATAAATTCTGTTAACATGAAGTGCTTTTTCTCGAGATATTATAGTTATTAAATCAAACATTCCAACTGACTTTCTTAGACAAGTTTATACTCAAAACTTTTACTCCACACTTATTTATTAGTCATTATTTTCTTCTTTAACACAAATTGACACATTTAAATTCAATAGTTGACCTCAATATTTTGAAGTGGCCTAATTATTTTGATTAAAAACATGTGATTACATTTTGACTCCTCTTGTGGGGATGGATCCAATGATTATTATTATTGTTGTTGATGACGACGACAAATTAAACTGAAATTAACTTGACATCAACAATTGATTAACCTTTAATTAGATTATTTACTTTCACAAAAATACATATGCAAGAGAAGAAATAATAAGCTTTTTTCTCTCTCCTCAAATGTGTAATACACTCTCCTATTTATAGTGGGAGGTGTATCAAATGTATTTATTATAAGTGTCTAACATGCTTAACATGTGACAATATATTTATTATAAGTATCCAACATGCTTGAAATGTGAAACAATAACTAAAGTACATTTAGAACTCAAGTCTCCCTAATAGGGTGTAAAACTATCATTGATGTGACCAATCCACTTCTTGTAAGGTGTGGTATTATACTTCAGCTAATTTCTTCCTAGTCGATAAGGCACTAGGTCAGGTCGGATGATAACCTGGTAAATGAAGACCTGGATCTTGGTGAGTATAATTAAGACGTGATGAACAAAACTGAGATGGGAAGGAGCTGCAAGGTGAACAACTTATGCTTCTCATGTAGCTCTCCACAAATGAGACCTTAATTATGTTTTATGCAACCCTCCAGAGGTAAAATCTGATTTCTAGTTTGGACCACGACCGTGGACCCTTCTTAGACCATTGGCTGTCGACTTGCTTCATTCCAACTGAGCTCGGGTAACATTCCAGATCGGGTACAACAATTATTATTATTATCTTGGTTATAAATTACACCACAATGTAAGAACAGTTAGATCTGAGTTTGAATTTATACTTCTCCCTGAAGTTGCGAAAATTGTATAAAAAATAATAAATAAAATAACTACACTAATCACTAAACTATATTTTTGATTTTATGGCAACCTATCAACACATCACCACCCCATCTGAAATCAAATCAACAGGTGATATTACACCCCAACATCCGTCTAATGCCATGATGACACTGGAACCAGCTGCTCATTGCTCGAAAATTTTATTTTAGGCAGTCTAGAGCGTCTTAATAATTATTTTTTTCCTTCACTAGTGGTGCACTTTTCTGTTGCACAAATATACTTCACTATCGCATATCTATATTTGCAACTGAAGTTATTTTGTCAATATGTCATCTATGTGATTCTGTATGTCAATCGAAAAAAAGGTATGGATGAACCGCACAAGGATGTCCAAAGAGAGGACACCGACACGGTTTCCCCTGAGGCCATGATATGCTCTGATCAGCATAAAGAAAAGGTTCAAGATGCTTCACGAGAATCATTAGTTCTAATAACTTCACAAGGCCAATCAAATGAAGACACCAACATGGTGCAAAAAGCCGCAAAATGCGGTGGTCATGACACCCTACACCAGGTTAAAAATGCAGTTCTCCATATGATTTTCAAGTATTCTGAAATCAATATATTTTAAGAATGACGGAGATCACTATTCAGAAGTCTTTTTTTTAATTACAAGGGGATATAAGGTTACAAGGGGATATAAGGGAGGTGATGGGGGGATTCGAATCCAAGATCTCCCGGTAAAAGGTTAAGCCCTTTACCACTCGGGCTACCCCTTGATCCCATCACTATTCAGAAGTCTAAAACAATAATCTTTTATTTCAAGGAAAAAAATGTTGATAGAAGAGCACAATAATAGGAAGCCTGTTTGCATTTATGCACGGTTAAAATGTCCCATGCAAAGCACAGGGAAAACTATGACACTTATCTGATGTATTTTATATAAAAATAAAAAAAAGGCGATAATGAGTAATATTTTAATCACTAGTGAAATGTAATGGGATGCAGGCCGAACATGTTTTGTTCACAAGGGTGAGCTCAAAAGAGGTAAAGAAAGGAAACAATTAAACATTAAAACCAAACAAAACAGATGGCAAGCTCCTCAGTTGTCCCCTCAGCTCAACACGGCTCTAACATTGTAGAGCTTCGGTAATTGGAACGATATAAAAAAGAGAGAGTCATCATCAGAGCTTTCAAGCATAATTACTCAAACAGCTCAAGTATTTAAAGAAGTGATGAATCCGCTATCAGCTGGGCATTTAAAGGAGACGTGACGAAAAAACTGAACGCATCTGTAATTTCATCAAGAAAATGACGAACATAATAACAACATTGAATTTTCACCAGGAAAGACCGGATGCTGTCCAGTCCGCCACAAGAAAATCAGTGGAACTCGTCTCCTCGGTTCAAGTAAATATAAATATACATATCAGATGGCTTATCTAGAAAAATCCGAAGTAAATAGGTCGGATAAGAATGATTTGGAAGCATGCATGCTGATTGTTTTTCTTTATTATCTCCATTGCACCTATGAATGACATGCGCAGAACCGCTATGACATGAGCAAAATCAAACTTATGGATACCTTTAAGAATGATTTGGAAGCATGCATGCTGATTGTTTTTCTTTATTATCTCCACTGCAAATATGAATGACGTGCGCAGAACCGCTATGACAAGAGCAAAATAAAACTTATGGATACCTTTAAGTTTAAGGCATAAAGACAGTTTATCAGGAAACAAGGAAGACGAAATCCTACAAGGAAACCAGGCCCCAGGTTTCAATGCAAAAAGTGCAGTCTTTAGATTTCAACAAAACATAAAAAACAACCACACGCTTCATAGAACGTGAGGTGATCACTGAAGTTCCTGACATAAGAACTCAAACTGTTCCTCAGTCAATTCCAGCAGGCGAGAAATATAAGCAGAAAACAAATTTATACAGATGGAGAATTGTGTCACGCCCCCACCAAGAGAAGGAAAGTTTTGGGTGCCCAGATCTAAAATTTGGAAGGAAAAAAGAGCAAGGCTATACATCATTCGGCAATGCCTCTACATGCTACTTTGCTGGAGAGAACGTGAAGATTAGACGCAGATCATTAACAACTGTGCTTCTCGAGTTTTTTTGTAAGTACTATTAGATAGGTATTATATTATCTAGCACTAGCAGTATAAAAATCAAAATGTACATAAAGATAACTACTGTAATCAGTTTAGTTTTCCAATAGCATGGGATTATGTATAGAATGTCTTAAACAAAACCAACAATTGAGCCCCTTTTGCTTATTTGATTGGATTTGAGCAATAAAAATATGCAACCAGTTCAAGTACTCAAATCATCGAACGCATGAAATATGTGATCATAAATTTGGCGAAACCATACATTTCACAGCAGGTCAGGTCAATGATTTTAACTGAGAATCTGCAAAGTAAAGTAGCTTTGGAGAATCGATAAAATTTTGCAGATGCATTTTCTCAAACATCTCAAGAGCGTGAATTTTATTGAATACTTAATTAATCAAACAACAATTAGTGGTACTGATTAGCCTAGAGGAATTGTGATTAATTTCCATAAAGAGTTTAGAGTTGGTACACAAAGGATCTAATCCAGCTGCCAGAGAAGATTATTATTACACTTTGCACGGAAGAAATCTAAGAAATGCAAAACAATACTCAAGTTAAAAGCTCCGGTATTGGTAAATGGCTCAGGTCTTAAATTGGTAAAGCGCAGATACCTATTTTCTTATGAAATTGGTATAGATTGTGGAAACGACAGCTTTATGCATACACAGCATATAGAGATAAATCAGAGATAGTTACCAGCCGTCGGCGGAATCGATAATAGGATCGACACTGGAGAAGGTCGATCCGAAGCCTGACGAATCTTCAGGACCTTAAAACTGACTAGGGTTAATCTTCTTTAATTAAAGACGTGTAAATCTGGTTAGCCTAACTTGCCTTGCGGTACTGGCCCAATCTGCATCCTCCCTGTCCGAGCACTGTAATAATAATAATAATAATAATAATAATAATAATAATAATAATAATAATAATAATAATAAGGGTAAATTCGACAAAAGGTCCCCTTGTTTTAAAGCATGTAGATCCCTCACCTTTCAAAAATATGTAAAAAAGTCCCTATATACTATTTTTGTCAATTTTCATTATTCACATTTTCTATAAAGACAATTTTACTCTTTATTTAAATTAAAAAAATAACAACATAAATTTTAAAAATTTATTTTGATCTCTCTACTGTTTCTATTTCACACACTTATACATATCCATTTATATATCATTTTCGAACCTTCAATTTTTCTCGCAAGAAAAATTCATGCATTTTTAATTGTTTTAATTTTTTTATAACTTAAATATCAACTACTTCTCAATTATCATTGCTTATTTAAGTTTATATTTCAGAGAGTTCATTGCCTAAAGTGACTATGACACTAGTGGTAGTGGTGATATTAGGTAAGGAAATAGAAAAAATAATATAACTTGTATTTAGTAGGTGGATGGAAAAGCCATATAAAGATGAATATGTAAGTGTGTGAAAGAGAAAGGGATAGAGACATCAAAATAAATTTTTAATTTGTGTTCTTATTTTTTAAATTTAAATAAAGGGTGAAATTGTCTTTATAGAGAAAACGAACAATGAAAATTGACAAAAATAGTATGTAGAGACCTTTTGTGCATATTTTTGAAAGTTTGGGGACCTAGATGCTTGAAAAAAAAGTTAAGGATGAAATTGTTATTTTTTTGTAAAGGTTGGGGATCTTTTTTAAAATTTACCCTAATCATAACAACAATAATAACAACGAACATTTGCATTAGAGATGCATGCTTATGACGACATCCATTCTTACTTCACAGCTTTGAAGGAATAACTACCTGAAAATGTTTTGACCCAAGAAAGGTGGCTCCAGGACCAATAAGAAATATATAGTACAAATAATTTTGCCATTTTTTCTTTTTTTTTATTTTTTATGTTTTCAAAGAAACCACAGAGTGGTCAATTTATTAAATAGCCAGCAATTACAAGAGTCAAAGCTTCCGGACAAAAAGCTAACTACAGGTAACAGACACAAAGGCCAACAAAGCCGAAGAAAAAGATAAATCAAGATAAAAGAAAGAAACAAAAAGAAGAAGCCCAAAGTCTTAGTGATAAGACTCAATCGGGCCGACACAACGACACCCACAAGGCCAATCAAACTGATACCCAGATTCAAACCCTAATGACAAAGCTACAGGCCCAACACTGTAACAATTGCACTGAATTTTTTGATTCAATAGAACACAGTACACGATTCTGGCATTTTGTTCCCTTCATTTTTTAAAAAATTAAGCGCTGAAGCCTTCACCATCATCATTTCCAATTTTCCATTGCTTGGTCCTTCATCCAAATTTCCATGAGCTTTTGCCGCAAGATAAGCCGTAAATTTCACAATATGTATCTTTTCATGCTTTTGAAGGTGGTCATTAACCAGTTTTCTACCCAGAAATTTCCTTGGCAAGTATGGGTGCTGACTCGAAACAAGATGGATCTCCCGTGCAATTTCAACAAGTATGTCGGTAGGAATACACTTGTAGTGTTCATCCTCAAAAAATTTACATTCTCTGATCATGTTTAACTTTTGCTGTTTCTCTTGTAGGAATTGGGAAGGTAACTTTGGCATATTCCAGTGGATTCAGTATGACATCAATGACTGCTTTGAGATGAAATCTTTCAACGTCGCCTTCCCGCCCCGAGTTGGATTTCTGCAGTACGGATGTTTGTCACAATAATGGTTGAGCAATCGGTAGTCAACATTCACTTTGCAATCAGCATATTCTGTCAGCCTCGACCCTGAAGCGCCCTCTTTCCAGTGCCACCAGAAAAACTCTTGGTTGGGGGAAGGATGTCGGGATATTCAAAACTCTTGTCAAACACTTCCAGCCATGATGGAAAGGGCTGATTAAGCATCAAGGTTGGGGGATCTGATATGGTGTCGGTTGTCATCATTCTTGCCTTAACAAAAAATTTTGCCTGTTCGTCGGAACATTTTGGTCTGATCTTTAATCTTTTTACCACAAACTAGCTCATAAAGCCCACTAAGGCTCCGAGGCCAGAACCATAGGGGCCAGCCGAGCAACCATAGGCCAACCAAACTAACCGCAACCTCCCAGGTACCCAAGCTGTATGAGTTTAGTCAAGTTCAAGTGAACCCCATTACTGTCAAAAGTTATTGGCCAACATGAATTTTAAAAAAAAAGAAAGGGAAAAAAAAGAGGAATTTTTTCATAGATAAAAGTGTCAACTCACATTAAATTGTTGTTACAGTTTGGTCCAAAATGATTACGTTAACAAGGATACTAACATATTCAATGTAGCATTAACTTTGGCATGTAACTGACAAAATCCCTAACACCTCCATTCAACATCTTCAATGCGAATGTTCTAAGAAGATTGTAGTAACTTCTTGTAGTCCTGGAATGTTCCGTTGAAAGGAGTGACCTTGCCTTCTGAAACAGCCCACAGCTCTTCTACACTTCCAGAGATCAAATGCTCGTCGTGACTAACCTACAAATCATAACAAAAAAGACTATTACACCATAGCGTAAACAAACTAAAACCCGCTGGTCCGACACCACGAGTCTAGTGTTCTAATTTTTACAAGAAAAACTAGAGTTTTACTGTACCATTAACACGCCTCCTTGGAACAGAACAAGACCTTGGATCAAGGCTTCCACTGCATCCAAATCCTGCAATTTGACAATTACTGTAAGCACCAGCTCCACTCCATTAAGTGTATAGCACACTTTAACCAACCCAGCCCCCTTTTCTAATATCGATTGTCCCACCATAAGATCAAATCCCAATACCCGACCAATCAATACCCAACAACCCCACCCCCAATCAGGCAATCACTACCAGAGCAATTTAAAGAATAAAAAAGAAAATCTTTTGGGAAAATGAAAAATTAAAAGAAAACTCGTATAGACAAGTTCAGTAAAGGCGGTAGGAAGCCAATAAAGGTTTGAGAAGAAATTAAATGAAACTAGACTTCCCAAAGGAATAAACGATAATCAAAATTACATACCACATATTAAAAAAATCTTAGGACCCCATATGGTTCAGTATTTCTTTGCTGACAGATTTGGATAGGACAATCAAATCTAATTGAATTGTTACTCCTAATCAGTTTCTTAAGATTATATTCAAGTATTCCATATTACATGACGTAAGCATTTGGTAAGAAAACTTAAAATAAACAACTCAAAACAGAGTTAGCAACAAAATTTAAAGAATATTCAACTAAGAAAATTAGTCTGAACCTGGATAGAGAAAAATCTCTTATACATTAAAATTCAAATGCAACAATGACCATCTGATGCACAGCATGCTTGATTGCATGACGTTGTGATGATAATGTATGCATCATATAATTTGTGAGAAACATGAACTGTGCACACTGGATGAGTGAGATAAAGCTGCACTTACAAGATGGTTTGATGGCTCGTCAAGTAGTAAAATGTGAGGCTTCTTGAAAGTTATCTTTGCAAATGCAACTCTGCTTTTCTGACCACCTGCATATGGTTAAGAGTTAAAGAGAAGCTCAAAACACATGCTTCCATCCCAGAATAATACTACTGTTCCTCAACATAAAAAATAATAGAAGAAAAAGTACCAGATAATGTGTACATGGGCTGTAGGGCAAGATTTCCAGTTATTCCAAATGAACCTAAATGACCTCTTAACTTCTGTTCAGGCACTCCCTGCAAAGCATGAAAAATATCAGCTTGCAGGCATATTATAAAATGTGCATACAAGCTAGAAATGTGATTTCCATAACAATCAACATTCAATGAATCTTCATTACTTAAAAGTATGTTTGGCAGAAATTATTAACCATGGATTTATATATTATGTTGGATTGTTGGTCAACCTTACGTCTAACAACAAACTCTATAGGACCCACAAGTGCTACCCCATGTATTCACCACTTGTTTCTATCCATTTATAAGGTAAACAACTTACAAACCATCCAAATAAGTGCCTAGTAGGCCAAACTTTAAGGGATATATTATTATGATGAGAATACTCTCTGCTTGAGAAAAAAGGTTTAACGACACCTCGAGAATACTGATTTTTCTTTGCAATGATTTTAGTTCTATCTACACTTGGCATCACAGTCTGCTGTATCAACTTTGTGTGATAAAAGATCAATAAGAAAATTGTGTGGTATCAAATTTGCCATGCCTTGCAAGATGCCCCAGATAATAATACAACAAAAAGAAAGTGAATGTCAAGTTATATATTAGGACGAAACGTACTGGGAAGCAACGCATCATATACAAAAGTGGATTTGAAGAGAGGTCCAAGCCGTCAACATGATGCTGACTAAAAACAGCAATGCGGACCTGTAAACGAAATAAGACGTCAGCAACAGAATGAACAAAAA
This sequence comes from Nyctanthes arbor-tristis, assembly GCA_963692815.1. Taxonomy (NCBI): domain Eukaryota; kingdom Viridiplantae; phylum Streptophyta; class Magnoliopsida; order Lamiales; family Oleaceae; genus Nyctanthes; species Nyctanthes arbor-tristis. Next base: position 15,808 of record CAVNYN010280680.1, on the reverse strand, counting down.
GATAAGGACACAAGAAAAGAAAATAACATGCACTCATTTGTAAGATGAAAGTAACTGTGCTTATTTATTAATTTATTATTATTTTGGCTTAATCATTAAAGTAGTATATTTTCAAAACACTCAAGAGACTAATAATGGTATAGAAGAATGAACAGATTGACAAAGCTGCTTAAGTACTGAGACTTGCGTGTGGTAGCCACAGCAAAAGAATACAGCAATGCAGAAAAATAATTTTATTATTTGGAGCTTTTGATTGGCTCAACAAGATCAAATTATAGAAAAACACGGAAAGAGGTAGCCATGACTGCCTTCTGAAAGATATGTATTGGACAAATATAAGTAATACCTTAGCTGAACGAAAAACTGTTCCCGAGCTTGGTTGAAGCTCCCCAGAAATAAGTTTCAGTATAGTCGACTTTCCGATGCCATTTGGACCCACCACTGTAAATCATATTGTGAGACAGCAGTTTGAACAGTTCACAATCCACTATATGGAAAGGACTGTAAGCTTTACTGTTTACTCTCTCTATAGTTTGACAGTGCAGAAAACAGAGTAATAGCTAGACATATCATTAAATTTAACAGAATAGTTCAGAAAGGTGGAGCATTGTAACAGAGTGAGAAAAAGTCTTACTTGCTATGCGGCTGTCAAGATCTATTCCAAAATTCAAATTCTTAAACAGTGTTGGGCCTCCAGCATATCCAAAGGATGCATCACTGCATTTATTAAAGATATTAACAAAGAGGACTTATCAGCTTTTATTTATTTATTTATTTTTTTATTTATTATTATTATTTATTTTTGGGTAAAAAGTGGTAACTGAACTTAATTGAAGCAACAATTGACCAAAAGTGTCGGTCCCCAAATAGACACAGGAACTAGGGAGAGAGTGGCTTAGTAGTAAATCACAAGGCACAAAACATTGAAGTACTCAGATGTCAAACCTGAAGCTTATAATGGGCGGTCCTGGTCTATCGTCAGGAGATGGGAATTCAAATTTGTAGCTGGTCACCACAAAATGGAATACAGATTAAAATTGAGATAAGACAGGTCCAATATTTTCTAGACACAAGTAAAAATATAGGCATCAATCTTATTAAAAATGCATACTCAGGGTCATTTATAACTTGATCCACGTGACCCAACCGCTCTAGTGCCTGGAAAATAGTAGGAAAGTGAGAATGTGATCTCATATTTCCAAAGAAGAATACAGAAAACTATTATCCTCACAATTTTACAAGCATAGCATGATTCAATTGATTGAACATTGTAGATGGAACTAGTTACTAGGTCGTTCATAAGTTGATCATTTCATTTGACTGCTTGCCACATGGATCAAAATCTAGAAAACGGAAAAGAAAGATTTTGAGAGGCTCATAATAACAAATAGAGAAATGTACCTTGATTCTAGACTGAACAAGAGATGCACGCTTGGCATTGTAGCGAAATTTGTCGATGAATGCCTGCGGTTATCAATAAGAAAAGGGAAACCAAAGAGAATGCATGGTCAACTCTCACATAAAATGCATAACATGTCTGTAAGCATATTCTTTTTGGCACATGCATACATATGTGGCAGATATAGATAAGAAACAAAATAAACCTGAATGTGGTCTCTTGAGCGTTCATTTGCCTCAAAGGCTTTCTGTTGGTTCTTGATCTGTTCTTCTCTTGTTCTCTCAAATGTATCATAGTTTCCACGGTAAGCAATCAGTTTTTGTCCGTGAAGATGGAGAATGTCTGTGACCACCTATTAAAAGTGATTTCAAATCATATGCCAGAAATACATCAACAGCTAACCAAGATATATACACGTGCAAGCAGGCGGGTGGGCGGCGCAGAGAGAGAGAGAGAGAGAGAGATTGTCAGTTAATTTATATGAACTGACAGCCAAGAGAGGAAAATGCATACCGTGTTCAAGAATTCTCTAGCATGTGAAACAACAATAAATGTCTTCGGCCATTTAACAAGATAGGATTCCAGCCACAAGACAGCATGAAGATCCAGATGATTCTGCCAGGAAGAGGAACAAAAGTGTTTTTTTCGGTTCAATTATACATCAAAGCACTAATTGACAACAATAGAACACGTACCGTGGGTTCATCAAGTAGTAATAGATCAGGCTCAATAAACAAAGCACGAGCAAGAGCTATTCTCATTCTCCATCCTCCCGAGAAAGCCTTTGTAGGCTTCTTCTGCATTTCAGGGGAGAAACTCAGGCCCTGAGAAATATCACCACAAGTGAACGAAATGAATTATAAAAATGTCATTATGTCAATTATCGATAACATATAACAAAGCCAAACCACACAAAGTCGTTGACCAAGGAAGTATGGTGATGTATCGTTAACAATCAGCAAAGAACTTAGATTCCAGGAATACTATTTGAACTAGTCAATTGTAATCTGTACAGAAGGTCTGACAACTAGTGACTTCGGGTCAAGAAAGAAATGAAGAAGGTAGAAAACATTAACAGTAGACTATCATATAGTCAAAGGTTAAACTCACAAGTAGACTGTTTTGTCAACATATCAAAGACCTCTCCAGAAAGTACACCGTTACAAAGCCAAATATGGCTATTAAGTATACATGGTGAGACAAAAAACATTTAGATAACACTCAGAACCTGAACCAGCCCCAGAAGTGAGAACCAACCAGTAGCATTACTTTCCATGACAAATTAAAAATAGGGATAATGACTAATTTCTTATGTTACACTATTAGACGCCTTCTGTTTTGTTGTACCCTTTGCTTTATCTACATTACAATAACTGTTTGGCTATTTATGCAGATTCAAGTACATTCATTTTGAAAAATGATTGAGACATATTTACAGCTTTTGACTAAAGATGTATGATACAAGATGCCATGAATAATTAGTCATGCCTATAAGGGGTTGTAGAAACTAACCGCAAGAATAGAAGCCGCACGTGCCTCTGCAGAGTAAGCATCAATGAACTCTAGTCTTTTATATATCTCTTCAAGCCTCAGTGCAATGTCAATTTTGTCAATCCCTCCATTCAGCTCACCGTTGCTCTTTCCAGCTTCCACCGCCGTGTCCATTTCTCTCTAAAGAACAAATTAGATTCACATGATGTTTTACAAGTGATGGACCCAATGCAGAAGGAAAGGCAAATGGAATACTAAATATTGCGACAAATTAAACTTTATAGCTTAAAAAGAAGGATGTATAATGTATTCAACCTGCAATGCAAGCAAGTGAGCTTCTTCTTCCAAAAGTTGGGTTCTTTCAACATCAGAATTTAGAACACATTGCAAAGCTGATGTATCATCACCAACCACTTCTTGCTCCACGTGTAATATCTGGCAATTCTTTGGGATGCCCTCAATGGCATGCAAAGCCATGTATCTGAGAAAGGTTGTCTTACCGGTACCATTCCTTCCAACAAGGCCTGCAAGCACACAACCGCATGATTCTTGTTTTCATTATGTTCAACCTCAAATTTATTAGAGAATTACTATTTACTCAGCAAATATAGTTAAATATATAAACTTTTTAACCATAAGCTTGCTTCCATCAAGTGCTTACATTAAATATTGCAAGCCAAGTGCAACTTGAATTATGCAATGTCTATCAAATATAACTATTTAAAAAAAAAAAAAAGAATAAGATCACATCCATGAATTTTTGTGTAAGTTGTATGTGTAATACGCAAACACACTAGGTAAAATTTTTGCACCATTGTTAAATAAGATCAACCCACCATAGTGCCTTCCATACGATAGAGTCACAGAACCATCAACAATAAGATCTCGCCCCCCAACAGATATATTAAAATTTTCCATGTGGATATCTCTAACAGCTGGTGCATCACTATTAACATGGTTTACACATACAGCTGGCATTCCAGCCTTGACTGCTTCCATCTCCCGCAAGTGGTTTTCATATTGTGCCTGAATAATCATAGAAGAACAAATAAGAAACTACAAAAACAATAAACAATGACCACTTTCGCCAATTCATCTACCCCACCCAACCCCCAACACGCCAGAAAGACGGGGAGAAAAGGATATCAAAATGTCCCCTCCAGAGGCACGCTTTTAATACCAACAACAGGAGGAAAAAAAAAGAATTGAAATTAAATAAAGTAAAAGATGTTATATCTATATATGTAAAAAGATCCTTCTGTTGTTATTACCTTCGACAACTTATTCTAACAAAGAGAGGGGCTTGCACACACGTTGCGTTTAATGGATCATGACACTTAAAAAAGAAGAGCACATAGATAAGAGATCATATAGGTCAACACCACCATGAATATTATCCATCATATTACCCAGATACTGTATTTAACGTTATACTAACTAGGAAACAGTACCTGTTGCAGTCATATTCGCACTTTTAACCCCAGACATAATCCATCTGACTTTGAATGACCATTAACCTCATCATATTCTATATAAAAGAAAGATTATTATCTCTGTTACCTCTCTCTGGCGCTCCTCTTTCCTCTTCCTCCTTTCAAGCTTCATTTTGTCACGCTCAGTCAATAAGGGACCATCCACAGGTTCTGGCTTCTTCTTTGGAGCTTCCTCTTCGTCCATTCCATCATACATTCTCAATGGTGCCAGAAGGCTTCTTACTGTTGGTTTTGCTTTCACCAACCCATGCTTCCCAAATTTCTCAGCGATTTTACCACATACCTATCATTAAAATTTTTTAGAGAAATTAAATTCCACATCAAATATAACAGGAAACTAAATTAAGCGATCACCTCTTTTATTCAATTGGGACAACCTTTTGAAATATCCAGGGGAGAAAATTTTACATAAAGCTGTGAGTTTATTCACACATTATAAAATGCTATTATTACGGAAACAAAATAATGGGCTCTGAAATCGGATCTTTGTTTAATACTTTCCTTTTTTACTTTGTTTCGCTACATATATGTTTCTGAAATAAAGAGTTTTCTGGTGCGGATTTCACCTTGATGGCAGGAAAACTGAAGAATTAGGATAAAAGGAACTTAAACACGTTCTTATTAGTTAGAAATTTAGAATTAAGCTCCAGAGTTATATTTGGAATTTTACGAAGTAGAAGGGGAAAAATCAAAAAAAGGATTAGAAACGTAGAGATGCCTATCACATGTAAATTCTATTAAGAAAAAGCCTGATTAAAACAAAAGTTGGAGCACCATTGAACAATTGAAGAGTTCTGCAATCAATACATACCAAACGGCATTCAGAGTCGTCGGTGACGCAGCCCGAGTCAATAAGGAGTTCACCTAAGGCTTCAAAAGCGCCGTCGCCGTCGGTACCGAAATCGAAGTCCTCATCGGCGAGGACGTTGACGATATAGTCGACAATTGGCTGGTCTACGTCCTGGATGCGCCGCCCTATGACCTCGTGAACCACCGAGCTCGCCACCTCCGTCATCTTCAAATGTTGAGTACGGTATTATCTTTTTGCTGAGCCGCAGTGAAGGGGGCTCTCTTTCGTTTTTATATGTGTGTATTCAGATCCGTTGACGGTATCACACGACGAATGTAATTTTTTTCAACCCTTTAACGGGTATCTACACCCAGTTAGAGCACCAGTGCTTCTATAGTGTTATTTGAACACTATTTATAGCGTTTTTTATGGTGTTTAAAAAATAGTGTATCAATTACCTATTAAGTGTGTTGTGAGCCCACCCAACACACTCAATGGGTGCCACATTATCCAGATGACACTATAGAGTGTGCCGTTAGCGCACGGTATTAGAGAAGATTAATATTGGGGAAAATAGTCAACCAGAAGAAAGTTAAATGGGGAAAAACCTATTTCTAAATAATGTGTAGGGGAAAAATATAGGAGAAAAGGTGAATTGGATACGTGGCGTTATTTAATTGAATTAAATAGATTGGGAAACAAAGTCAATGGGGGTGGAAAAACCTAAATGAGGGGCCTCATTTAGGTTTGTCCAGCCCTTCATTTAGGTATTTCTAACCAAAAATAAAATTTTACACCCTTATTTTATCACACTATTTGAGTTTGTGAGAGTAAAAATTCAAATTTGGGTATTTTTTCCCACATTAATTGTGCTCTTAATTAGAGCAAGATTAACATAGAGGAAAAAATTACGAGAAAAAAACTTATTTTTAAATAAAATGTGTAGAGAAAAATTGGGGAAATATGAATTTGACACATCACGTTATTTAATTGAATTACATATGTTGGTGGACAAGCTTTGGGTGCGTGGGGGGGGGGGGATTTAGCCCCTCATTCTCTTTCCCCTAAAATAGCATTTTACACCTCAAAATTCCTACATTATTTGAGTTTAGGGGACCAATTAAAGGGGTTTAGCTTTAAAAGATATGTCTCATTAGACCATGTCTAATATAGAGAAGATAATTATTTTAATTATTAATTAAACTAGTTGTATATTCATACATTGTACGAAATATAATAATTAGCAAAAAAAATACATAATAACTTGAAGAATTAAATAGTCACAATTTCATTACGTATTACTCGCTCATATACATATATTGCTAATAATTACAATTTTATTGCATATAATTCTTTCATTTGACGCAAAATTAATTAAATTGTCATTCATAAAACAATACTCTTAACTAATAAAAATGAGAATTAATGAAGAATTTTTTAATATAAATTTAATTTCACGTTGAATATGAAAACCAAGACACCATTAAAAAGAGAACATACATAATTTATATAACTCTAAAATTATCATACACTAATATCTTTGTTCAATAAGTATCAATACAAAAGTCTAAGAACACAGTTACAGTGCAGATGCTATTCATTTATCAAAATGAATTATTCACCACATTCATTTTCTACCATATATTCTTGGAAAAATTATTTTTCGCATATCCTCATATAGTGTCATAAATTCTCCAATAAAATCACTATTCATTAAATCGATTCCAATAATTCTAAAATACACACCCTACAATCATAAAAGACCCAATATAAGTAATATTACAACAAATGATAAATTATATATGATTTACTCATAACATTAAATTATAACCAATTTCCACTCTAACAAGAATTAAAAGAATTTTTTTTTGTTCCAAATTATCATCAGCAAATGTTATTATTACTGTATCCGCTAAACTTAAATTTTTATCAATATATAGATTTCTAAAAAATAATAAATTAAGTAATACAGTAAATATATGGCCATAAGTTTTATGACATGTGGTTTATCATATTAAATCAAATTAAAGTAAAAGTTTTGAAACTTGTTTAATTTAATTTACTTCTTATCATTATTATTATTATTATGTCATTAATCTCACAGTAGATATTTAATTGAAATGATAAAGGAGTCTCAATAACTCAAGATTTGAAATTTCCCTTTCAATTATTAGAATTTTAAAGAAATATAAAATCTTTGAAGATAACATAGTAATAAAATAGATATACCAAATATTAATAGATAACAAATAGCATAAGATTACAGATTAGTTTAGAGTTTAATCATGAACATGTGAGTGTATATATGTATGAAAAAAATATAAGACTAGAGATTAACCCGCAATCTTCAAACTTATATAATATACTAGTTTGAACAAGTGCGTTGCACGGAGTTGTTTGTAACTTATTAGATTTATGTCTAAATGTAGCTGAGTTTGATATATTTGAAGATTTTCAAGAACCAATTATTGTTATTTTTTTATGAAACCAACTATGATGTTGTTTAATATAAAAAAAAAGAAAAAAATTAACATATACTCCCCCAAATAAAACATATTTATTTTCTAATCTATCACATTATGAGATTGGTTTATTAAAGAATCAATAACAAATGTTAGAACAAAATTCATTATTAATAATATGCCATAAGCGCTCACTTATTTTTTAAGTTAGTCTTGTATTTTCTTAAGTTGGTATTTGATCATATAGACAAACAACTTTACGGTCCGGTTATAAAAACAAATTAGACTTTGAATTTGGAGTCCGACCACCAATTACAGTGCCAAGTGATGTGGGCCCCTGTAATTAGTGGTTGGACTCTAAATTTAAAACCTGATCTGTTGTTATAGAAAATCTAAGCAACTTTATATTGAAGTATTTTATAGATATTGATATTATATTGTTTGAAACTCTTTATTTTTTCAATTTATAAAGAAGAACTATAGTGAGTGGAAATGAGTAGTGGAGATTTAATTGAAGTTTAAAATGTGTGGTGATTGTTGAGTAGTTATCAAATCAACAGTCAAATCATAGTAGGTGAAATTATAAAGGGAAAAAATTAAAAACTTCAAATAAGCTGTGTTGAGAAGATGTTAATTAAAAGAGATAAATCATATAGAAAGTTGATGTATTATATTTACTCAATTCTGATTGTTAAAAAATTCAAAGATCAAATTGAACTAGATTTCAAAATTTTTTAGTACTAGGACTTAATTCAATAAATTTAAAAAAAAAGGTTATGGAGTAAAAATAGAAAGTAGATAGTAGAAATTTTAACTTGAATCTTTCGATACTTTCTATGAGTAGTACGTTTATTATTACTTGTTAATTTTTAACTCGTATTAAAGTTTATATCAAGAGCTTCAATTTAAGACCTATATTCAATATCTTTTGGCATCAAAATAGTGACATTTTATCAAAAAGAAAGGAAAAAAAGTTGAGAGTAGTTAAAAAGTTTTAAAAAAATTAAGGGGCTTGGTGGTAAAATGGCAAAACAACAGTCATGGTTACTATATTGGGCGACGAAATTGGAGTTTCAATTTGGCCAATTGAAGATTGACATTTATAATATATAAGGATATAATATATAAAATATATATTAAAATGAGAATTTGTACAAGATTGAAAGCATATAAAATAAAAGAATATATAATCGGGAGAGTAGATATATATATTTATTATTTTATTTATTTATTTTTTTTTTAGAAAATATCTCGACTCAAAAATCGCTCTTCCGATCTAATTTTTGTTATATATATATTATATAGTGGTTTTGGCGGGAAAATTTACATGTGACCACTATCATACTTTAATATATATATATATATATATATATAAAAGATAATAGGAATAGAACAAGATGTAAGAAAAAAAAGGGAAAAATGAAAAAGATGATAGCAATAGAGATAAATTCAAAAAAATAATAAAATAATAGTACAAAATGTGAAAATAGAAGTGTGTTTGTAGACTTTGCATGTGACATGAGGAAGGCAAAGTGAAGAAAATAATATAAATAAGAGATAAGTGATTATAAAAATAAAAATAGATAAAATTTATCGACTTACGTGAATTTTTTCCTTTCACCCCATCTCTTCATTCATGCAAACACTTACTCTCCCTCTTGTCTTTTACTCTATTTCACATTAGTTAAGTTTCATTATTTTGTTTTATTTTATTTTATTTTTGGAGTTATATTAAGCTTCATCATGACCTATAAAAAAATTAAATAAATAAAAATATATTGAACAAATTGAATTCCGCTAAAAATTCCATTTCAATGTATGAATATATATCTTCTCTTTTTATTTTTTTCTTCTAAGATTACTATTTTATTTTGACAAAATCATATTGATATTTTAATCAAAATATATTCAATATATGTATCATATTAAAGATCTCGTGTGGTACTTTAACATGAGTTAATTTGCAAGATTTAATTATAAGTATATAACGAGCTGAAATGTATCTAAAAGAATAGATAAAATTATCATTTTTTTTAAATTTTGATTCATACTTTCTTTTCAAACTTAAATTCAAATAAATCCTAAATGATATCTTCAATTTTCCTTTTTCCTTTTTTTAAATGTATACAATTTTCTTATTTAGTTGAATTGAAGAATGTCAAATTAAATTGAGTAGTACTACTTCCGATCAAGACTTGTTTGCATTAGAGGATGAGTGGATAATTATAAATACATGGAGTCATCCATTCATTCATTATCCAAGTACAAAATGCCAACTAGAGTGGAGACCGATCTCCATCTAGATAAATAGCATTATTCAATCAAATTAATCAAATTATTGATCGGAAGCCAAAGTTGGTGGAAAAAAATTAAAAAATAAGAAAATATAAATATCATTTAGAATTTTCTTCAATTAATAAGTTTGAAAAGAAAAATATGGGTCAAAATTTAAAAAATAAAATTAATGCTTTTAATTATTCCGTTTGATGCATTTTATCGGGTGAGATACTTATAATTGGATCTTAAAAATAAATTCATATTAAAGTAGTCAATAAGATCTTTAATTTGAGACCTATGTTGTATATATTTCGGTTAAAATATCAACCCAATTTTGCCCAAACAAGAAAGTAATCTTAGAAAGAAAGAAAAAAACTATAAAAAAATAAGTTAACCAATTATGGCGGATGTTCCCGCCATGAAGTGAGATTATTGGGACCATTATGTGAGTCCCACATACAAGGAAGCCATGTGTCCGCCGTACGTCTGGTGGAAGATTATTTTTAGAGTAAAGATAACCTGTTAAAGAGGATGAACAAAATTGTTCTCCATGACAACAGGGAATTCGTCCCTCCCATATAAACACTGTATTACCAAATCTTAATTTTTTTCCTCTTTTTAATTGTAGGAAACCTTTATCAAGGATGTGTAAAATTGATTAGATACTACTAGACAACATAGGTCTTGACACTAAATCCTAATTTTACAAGAGTAAAAAAAAAAAAAGGCTCAATTAATTATTAATACTAGAACTAGTATACCACTATGCTGTAGCTTGTAAGGAATGGAGGATGAGGGTGAAGTACAACATACATGACATATATATTTGTGATCTACAAAACATCTATTCTTTTTTTTTTTTTTAATAACTGTACGGAATAAGTCCTCATTGCAGTTGACAATTATTACTATAGAGTTCGATGATGCATGCTGACCGTAAGAATGGAATGGAGAAGGAGGAGAAAATGATGAAAAATATAACTTTGAAGAAGAAGAGATGAATGGGGGAGAAAGGTCAAGTGTGACTTAGAAGACAGATCTATTTGTGACATGCAAGACATTTACTCCTTTTGAGCCGTAAGAGAGAAAACATCCCTTACGATATCGCTTGAACGGTGAATCCGACCGTGTGATGTAGGGGAGAAAACCTCATTACAGTAAGTAATTTCTCGTATACGACTTAAGCAGTGAATCCGAGCAGAGCTTTTCTTTACCACGGTAGTGGAAAAAACCTCCATATGATTGGGAACTAGTATACCGTTTGAGCGGTGAATCTGACTGTATGATCAATTGCAAGTGAAAGAAGAATGGGAAATGAGGAGAATTTGAGAAGAAAATGGACGAGACTGACATACACGATGACGTCAAAATTGTGATATACAGAATATACACTTTTTTTTCCACTGTGGACGAGAAAACCTCCACATGATCGGTAATTATTATTATTATTATTATTGTTGTTGTTGTTATTATTATTATTATACCGGTGTGCGGTGGTGCCAACTGTAAAAATGAAATTGATGAGGAGGGGGAGGAGGGGAGGGACGAATGATGACGGGTGACGTATTACATGTAGCATGTAGGTGTGAGTCAAGAGTAACATACACGACAAACTTATTTTTTGAGCCCATAAGGAAGAAAACCTCCTTTAGGGGTCGATAATTATTAGGAAAAATATTGTAAAAGTATTTTCTTAATATACTTTTGGTTTAGTAATTATTTCACTTTAATATTTTATTTTGTTGATAGCATATTACACTAAATAGAAACATTAAAAAAAAAATAAAGAACTATTATTTCAATTCTATCTTTGTAAGACAAAAATAGTAGTTCTCTACCCATGACCCCCCGGCGTGATTTTCTAAGAAAACATCACATAACTCTTTACGGATCTCAACACCCAATGTTGTTTAGTCACGTCGTAATTTGAGCTCTATAAAAAGTGATGTGATATTTTCATAGCCCGACCCCCTTTCTAAACTCAAGTATCATACACAACACACTTGATTGTATCGTGTTAGTTTTAAATCAATGGTAATAGTCATAATCACGTAAGTCAAATCAAACCTTGTTTACACTTTTTGTATACAAGTAAAACTATATCTCGCTAATTTTAACGCGTTATTGCGAGAGTGTAATTTGCCTGAGAGGTCAGGCTTATCATGTCCCCACTCCAAGTTGTAAAATATCTTCCTTTTTTTTTTTTATGTTACATAAAATAAATGTTGGGTATATGTTGCTCAACAACTTATTACTGCTTAATCTAAGCTTTGAACGGACTATTTCAGAAATCGGCCAATGTATGAAAGACTCCACAAGTTTGAAAATGAGCTCGACCCACTATGCTCCATAAGTACACTATATTATTTCTATGCAAAGCCTTAAGCTTAAAAAACATGATTTCGATGTGAATCTGAGGAAGTTAATGTCAATGCTGGTCGAATGACGCTAACGACATTCTGGCAATGAAAGCAAACATCAGTTTACAGTCCCCCACCATTTTCTTCCTTTCCTTTTTTTTGGGTAAAAGAACAGCAGACGGACTCTCAGTCTCTCACTTTTCAGTCTCCTGCAGGCTGCATGCCATAAACTTCGGCAAAAATTAACGCTCATAATCTGTTGTCGATGCATCTATTTGGCACGGTTTCCTTTCTGGACCCATGAATGCCAAGCAAGGCTTTGAAAAGATGCTTACTCTTTCTGGCGTATTGTTCTATTTCTCTTCCTCTGGTCATCTCTGGTTTCACAGGCATAGAGATCGCTCTTCGAGGCTCTGAAGGACACTATAATTGCAAAAGGAGAGTTTTAGCTGGTACTAGTTGAGGTACTTAAAAATGTTCAGCATGCAGGACTGGGTGCCACAAAAGTACAATGAACAGGACTTTTGCTTGCCAAACATGTCGTAAAAGATTATCAAATGACAATTCAGAAAATTCCATGCAGCTGTGCTTACCCGCTGTTTATTACCCATGAAGCTCGGAGAACTCGATCTATTACCATTTGATCCAGAACGCTTAATCGGGAAACGAAGAGGTGAAATAGAGCGTTTCCCTACACAATGAAATGCAACCAGTAAAATTGCTGAGTATCATTTTACCAAATATACATGGGGGTAAAGATCAGTGTAGAGAGACTAACCTGTTTCTTTGGTAGCTTCAATCCTTGTGAATGAAAACGTGACACACTTTGGAGAAGATTCAATTAAACGTTGTTTAGAAGGCCCTTTCCTGCATCAGAACTCAGGATGTTCAAATAATTTTTCATGCAAAGATGGATGTAACTAATATTCTTGGTATCAACATGTACCTTGACAATATCTGACTTGGCTTTAGCACTGCCGCTTGAAAAACATTATCTGCCAAACAAGATTAAAATTACTCAAGATACATTGCAAATTCGAGGAATGGAATTTCAGTGGAATGCAACTAAGAAGATAAACTAATTTTTCAATCTCGTTCACTTGCTTTTTATCTTAGAAAGTCCTTAGCAGTTCAATGGAGTAAATAGAAGCAGGCAAGGGATCAGGAATGAATAGAGAACACTGAAATATGTTTTCACTATAAAAGAATAAATTTACATTTGAAAGGAGGGCACGAGTACCTTGCTTTGGTTGGTGCAGCTCATACCCAGGACACAAGATGCAATTTCTGTACATGGATTTTGATTTGCCACCATGCAAAATCTCCTCTCCTGCATAAATAAAAATTGCGAGCAAGAAGATGAGCTCAGATATTCTTTCAAAACAGTGATTGAGGATTCAGTTGCAAGAAAGTGACTGATGGATGCTAACAAAATTAAGAAAGCAGCGAATGGCTTACCTGTGCCAATGTACCTTTTATGGTGCTTCGGTGTTTCTATGATCAATGATTGTTGGGATCGGCCACTCAAGTCGATGAATCCTTGGCATATTTTTAATCTCTTCCAAAGCCATTCATAGAGAGACAGACGGTTATTATCCACATTTTCCAATAATATGGAAGGTCATGAACTTGGAAATAATCTAGAATTTTGGTTAGGTACTATCTAAATTATTTCCGCAAGTCCTTGCATAGAGCAATTATATTCTTGACCTAAAACTATTCAATCCCCCCATCTGTTAACTAACCAAGTACAAGAAATGATGGGATGGGATGAGGCTGGTTGAATCGGTTGGGGAAACAACATATAGGAAGCCTTAGATACTTCTGAATCAACTTCAAAACTAATATCAAATTCTTTACGAATTTCTGTTTCCTTAAGCAACAAAATAGCGTGTTCGTATTTCAAGAGGACAACATAAAAAGAATCAGGGATAATATATCTACCTGTTCAATGCAAGAAAATCGGATCTTTGTTTCAGAGAATTCATTAGTCTTTTCATCCAAGAATTGCCCAAGTTTATCAGCAGCAGAGCCCAAGTGATCAACAGTACTAATAAGAGCTTTCATCACATAATCCTTTGAGGTCTCCACAACGCTGTGCGATAATCATGAAAATTGTTACGAAGTATTAGATTTACTCAGTTTCCATAAAGGGAATTGCAAGATCACAGTAACATACAATTGTTTGTGATCATCTTTATCATAGTTGATCTCAAAATACTCTGCAGCAGAGTATAATTGTTTCCTCAGATTCTTCAAATCCTGACAATCAAAGTAAACATTTTACACATCAAACAATTATACAACTGCTACAACTGATAATCCGATATCAAATCATTGAGGGATGACAAACATGTTTGACTAAGCTTAGTAGAGTTCAATAATAAGTAGTACTTAAAATGAGTTTCTTTATTTACTAAAATCAAACTTCAGCAAGACTTGGAACTAGTAATTGAGCCAGAGTGGTGATTTTGAGCATCTTTGAAGCTTCCCCAGATCAGAGTTACTTTAAGAATAAGCACTACGCTGATGTGTAGACAAACTGTAGTAAATGTTACTTACTTTGCTCATAACAACAAAGCTAAGAAAAGCGACATAAATACCTTCAAGCTATCAGCAAACTGCGACCTTTGATGCATGAACATTTCATTAGAGTTGGAAGCTCTTTGAGGAGGATATAACGGAAATGTTACAGGAGTCTCATTCCTCATGATTTTGAACCCAATTTCCTCCTCTTGTTATTTGTTTGAATGATAATAAATAATAACAATAAAATTGAAAATATCTTTCAGCAGCAATTCAACAATCAGTTGGCAGAAAATTAGAAAATTTGACAAATTAACATCAATGGACAAATGTAAAGTCGTTTCCAAATATAAATTCAGCCAAAAAGACTTTAAACCTGCAAATTTCCACCATTTCCGCGCTAAAAAACAAAAATGGAAATCGTTCTGTTCAGTTGGATCTAGTCTTGGCTATCAAACATGTGGTGTGGAGTGGAGAATGTAGTGGTAGAAAAGAACAAACCTGGGTTTTGGATAACAAATCAAAGTAATCATTCCACCAAAGAACCAAAGAGGAAAACTTGGAAGCCCTTGGCCTCAGAATAAGGCAAGCAGAAAGTGAGGTTCAAGATTATAGGAAGTGGAAGCAAGTGAAGACGTAATGGGATGGAGTAGAAAGTGAGTGATCAGAAAACAATGGACAAAAGATCAATCAATATCAGGTGAGACACCTTGTGGGACGGTTGCAAGAATATATATCAAAGAAAAGCGTTCCTGGCGGAAGTAAAATAGCACGAGTTCAGTAAAAATGTCGGTTTTATAGGTTTCCAAGTGTTACCTGTAGTCCGTCAAGACTCATGTCCTCTGTTGACGCTATAAATTCTCTGATTTAAAAATGACACTGAATTGGAATTCACAAAAAGTGACTAATGTGGTGGTTTCTTATTCCAAAAAAAAAAAAAAAAAGAAAGTGCCGTTTCTATTGTTATAAATTTTTACAAAATACCTTTTTTTATACCTGATTCAATCAAG